>CM047901.1:2227667-2455396 GCA_026229545.1 Pistacia atlantica
ACAATTGTTTATTTCTTCGTTATTTATATATTTTTTTCCATCTATTGCTTCTTCCATTTTCTTAGCTCTTAGTGCCTTAGTTATTGAATTCTTCATCACTTAAAAATGAATGAAAAGAATTGAACAAATTGGTCATGTTAAGGGGATTGAGAAATTATGGTATGTTTTAAAAAGATAGGAAATTGATATAATGACACATCTTTTTAATACAACACTACAACAAAAATGGCTTTTAGCTACGAATTTTTTTGTTGCTAAAAACCTAGAAATTGTTGCGGTATACATTTAGCGACGAAAAAAAACGTCGCTATGATCGTCGCGGTAGGCATGTCGCGTTTGATTTTATGTGACAATTTGTTAAAATTCGTCGCTAACTCTGGCGACAAACCAAAAAATTGTCGCCTATACCATTTTTGTCGCTAAAGCTAATTACTGGTGAAATATTAAATGTCGTCGCCTAAAGTTAATAGCAGCGTACTCTCTATTGTGTCGTCTACTCTATACCGCAACAAGATATATGTTTTTGTCGCTTAACGTATACCACGACGAAATGTGAATTTTGCTCGCCTACAATATACCGTGACGAAATGTGCATTTTTGTTGCATAAAGTTAATAGCGACATTATAATTATATGCATCACTTAAAGTATACAGCGATGAAATATGACGTTTTGTCGCCTAACATGTAGTGCGATAAAGTATGAGTTGTTGTCACCGAAAGTTAATAGCGACGTAATCTCTATATGTGTCGTTTAAAGTATAACATGACAATAGTTTATATTTTGTCACTTGAAACTATTAGCGATGAAACGTAAAAGTCGTCAACAAACTTTTTCAACTTTGAATGTATTTCATAGCTAAAAGTCTACAACGTCGAAATATAATTGTGGTCGCCCATATATATATATATATATATAATTTATCCTAGATATATTAAAATTTAATTCTAAAACGTAACAATAATTTCTATTCTTTTGGAAGTTATATTACAATTTCCACACTTGTTTTGAACGTCAAAGATTTGAGATAAGCAACAACCTAGAAATAGACATTTTATTAATTATTTTCCAAAAACTATTCCTTTTAAAATATTGTTATTTAGTTTCTAACTTGTCTTATCTTACACTTCAAATTGAATGTGGAAAATTTCTATATTAGTTGTATTGACTTGCTGACTTGGACAACTATTAACCATTTCTACCATGTTGTGAACGTAATTATTTTTATTTCTAAAAAAAAAAAAAAAAAAATCTCTTTAGGGCTTAACAGTAATATTTAAGTTCCAACACTACATAATTTATAAAAGTATGTAGGGATTTCATAGGATTTCAGCTTTATTGGTTAAAAATATATTTTATTTCTTTAATTTAGAGTCTAAATTAGTATATTATTTTCACGAAATATAATTTAACTTTTTAATTTATTACATCAAAAGTTAGTACATTTTCAATGCACGTGTTTATCTTTGTTATGTTCAATGCATGAGTTTATCTTTATTTCATTTTCAAATAACTAATTTAATGGCACATCTTTTTGACATTGTTTAGTGATCTCCCTATCTCAAAGTAACAAAACTTTCTTTTCTTTTAAAATTTATATTACAATTTCTACACTTGTCGATAAAAATACGAAAGAAAAGATAGATTGCTACCACATCAATCTCATAAAATTTATTAACACGGCTTGACTTTCGCTAGTGATATATCCAAATTGCTCTATAATTTGCAATTACATACTTGTTTTTGTTAGGAAACTTTTAATAAGCTTCAGTTAATACTTCATTAATCTTTGTACGTAATTTTTTGTTTAATAATGTTTTTTTGCAATAATATTATTTAGTAGGATTATTTTAACGTTTGCCCTTAGCGCATTCGTCACGGGCATTAAAAGATAAAAAATTTAGTATATCAATGCATTGATTTTTTTAGTACATAACATGTATTGAAATATGACTTCTTCAAACTTATGAATTTGTTTGTTTCTTTCTTCTGCAAAATAAAAAAAGACTGAAATAAGAGAAATATAAATGGGTTATTGTCCTTACCAAGGAATAAACCACAAAAAAAATTAATTTTATTTTATCTAATTCAATAAATTGTTATAATACTTTTTGTTACAATAACAATTTCTATTTCTATTTTAATATACAAATTAAACACTATCAATATATATAACCATCAATAATCACTGTAGTGGTAATTAATTTAAATAAATATCTTTAATAAATTAATTTAAATCTCTATTCTATTTTAAGGATTAATTACATAATCACCTTGGGGGAAGACGGTGAAACCAAGGTTTGTGGCCTCACTGGCCTCTACTACGCTTCAGAGTTGGGGGCACCGGGGCAGCCAAAGGGGGGGTGTGGTGTTAATTTTTCGAACCTAAGGGGTGTTACCTAATTAATCCTTTTTGATAGGCTCATTCCATTGGCGGTTGCTCTCTTATCAATTATTCTTTTTTATTTCTCTAATTGCAGAGCTCTGCATATCCAGAAAAGCGCAGGAAACGGCATGGAGAATGGAGATACTGTTCATTCGCGCCAAATGTGTTACAAATCACATTGTAAAACCCTTAAATCTCCATTCATTCAATTTCTTTATGTGCCTGATTCGTGAGAAAGAGCCAGACAAAATACTTGGTATGTAAAACCCATTTTTCCTTCAATTAAATCATTAATAAATTTGTTTTGTTGACTGATTTTTGTTGCCGTTAATCTTGATTCGAAACTCTGATATTCTTAATTTTGAATCCCTAATTTCACTTAGTCCGACCCCATTTTCGTAACCCACTCAGTTAAATCATCTCTACTGAAAGCCCAGTTTCAAAATTTTTGGTGCATATTTGAAAATGTTGGGCGCCATCTCAGTTTGATGAGTACAGAGACAAAGTTAGAAGCAAATAGTGGGCGATGTAGAAGGGTATATCGGGAATTTAACTAAATTGTAATGATTTGGAAAGTTTTGGGTGTAACTAAATGTGAACCCTTGCTGAATTTCTTGTGTGGAATTAATGAATTTGCGTCACAATCACACCAGATGTGAATGGCTTATTACTTGTTTGTTGGGGTTGGATTATTAGTCGAGTCAAAAAAGAAAAAGAAAAGAAGGCAAGACATCTTCTAGTCAAGGAAATAAGTTGAAATACTTAGAGATTGATGCAAAGACTCATTTATATGTTGTCTTGGTTTAGCTCTTTATGTTTTTGTTAATGTCAAGTAATTCTCATCACTGGAAGTTAATGGCTGCTTCTTCTTCTTCCTCTTCTCCTCAAGAGAAGTATGATGTTTTTCTTAGTTTCAGAGGTGAGGATACCCGCAATAATTTTGCTAGCCATCTGTATGCCGCTTTGTGTCAACAAATGATCAATACATTCATTGATGACGAGCTTAAAACAGGGGATCAAATTTCTCCATCTCTTTGGAATGCAATTGAAGGGTCAAAGATTTCCTTGATCATTTTCTCAAAAGAGTATTCTTCTTCAGGATGGTGCCTTGAAGAACTTGTAAAGATCCTTGAATGCAAGAACAGTTATGGTCAGATTGTAATCCCTGTTTTCTATGGTGTATATCCATCAGATGTAAGGAATCAGATTGGGACTTTTGGGGACGCATTTTCTAAGCTTGAAAAACGTTTCAAGGGTTCGCAAGAAACATTGCAGAGATGGAGGACTGCTTTAGGAGAAGCTGCCAATCTATCTGGCTTTGATTCAAATGTCATCAGGTGACTGTTAATACTTTTATTTTCTGCTGATTTTTTGTTTTTCATTTAACTTATTTGACTTATTTAATTCTTCGTTTCAATTTGGCATTAATCATTGGTTGAACTATTTAATATTTTTTAATTGTGTATCACTCAACTGTCGTCCACATGTGATATTAAATAGAAATATTGGTAGACGTGATATATGGAAAGTAATCATTTTATATTAAAACTAAGCCATATGTACTCTTAGATTATTACTTTACACTGTGAAAATCATGTTATCTGACAAATCAATGTTTTTTTGGTCTCTTTGGGAAAGGAAAAAAACAATAAGAACCAATAATATGAAGTTAAAACAAGTGATAAGTTCCCTGGCATTAAGGGTTTGGAGAGAAATGTAAAAGAAATAGTGGATACATGAAGGATATCGAGTTTTAGTGACAATTTTTTAAACTTTTTTGTTTTGGAGGGCTGATCCTGAGTTAATGTTTAAATATGATGTCATTTGATAGCAAACTACTAGTTCAGTTTTTTATTAGGTAGCTTAACTTTTATTGATTTTTTTATTAGGCTATATAATGTTTTTTGCATTGAGATATATGACATATGTCTAATTAATTATTATTGTTAAGGATGTGCAAAGGTTCAAGCTCTATTTGATATCCATTTTTTTTTTTCCATTGGTCACATATCCAAGGATGGAAAATGTACCTTGTTTTCGTTTTGATTTATCTAATTTGAGTATTTTCCTTTTTTTTTTTTTTTTTTTTGTAGGTCTGAGTCTATACTTGTACAGAAAGTTGTTGAAAATATTTTGGCGATATTGAATGAGGATTCTCCTTTAATTGAAAACAAGAACCTAGTTGGGGTAGATTCTAGAATCGAGTATATTGAATGGCAACTATTCATTGGGTTTCCTGGTCTTCGCAAGATAGGAATTTGGGGTATTGGTGGAATAGGTAAGACCACTCTTGCTGGTGCTGTGTTCAATAAAATCTCTAGACATTTTGAAAGCTCTTACTTTGTTAAAAATATTAGAGAAGAATCAGAGAAAAGTAAGGGACTAACTAGGTTGCACAAAAAACTTATTCGCGCAATTTTAAAGGATAAAAATGCCAATATAGGATCCCCTTTCACCAAAAAAAGGCTTGCTTCCAAGAAAGTTCTCATTGTGTTTGATGATGTGACAGATCTAAAGCAAATTGAATCTTTGATTGGAAATTTTGAGTATTTGGGTTCAGGAAGTCGATTCATGATAACGACAAGAGATAAACGAGTATTAGAAAAATGTGAAGTGGATTACATATATGAAACTGAAATATTATTTGATGATGTAGCTTTGGAATTGTTTAGTCGATACGCCTTTAGACAAAACCTTCCCCCAAAAGATTTTGTGCGGCTATCTGAGAGGGTGTTATCATATGCTAAAGGTGTTCCACTTGCTCTTGAAGTTTTAGGTTCCTCTCTATATAAGAGGACAAAGAAAGAATGGGAAAGCTATACAAAAAGATTAAGGAGAATTCCTGATATGAATGTCCAAAAGGTATTAAAAGTAAGTTATGATGGGCTAAATGATGAAGAGCAGGAGGTATTTTTGGATATTGCTTGTTTCTTTAAAGGGTATAATAGGGATCTTATAGAAGCAATCTTGGATGGCTGTGGCATAGCCTCACATTTTGATATTAATGTTCTGATTGAAAGGTCTCTCATAACCGCATCATTCAACACCATAACAATGCATGATTTAGTTCAAGAAATGGGTAGAGATATTGTTCGTCAGGAATCACCTAATGATCCTAGCAAACGTAGTCGGCTTTGGGATCATGAGGATATCTTTTTAGTATTGACAAATAATGCGGTGAGAGCCAAAGACCTTAATTTTTGATTTCTATGTTTTATTTGAGATATTATGAAATATTAGTTTGTAGAATATTCAATTCCAGTTTGTAGCATATATTACATTTTTAAAAGAAAGTTAATTACTTGATAGTTAATGTAATTAAGCTATGTAATACTAACTCATCATCAATCTGCTATTGATTATTAGGGGACCGGAGCTATTCTAGGCATGCGCTTGGATATGTCTGAAGTAAGACAGCTACATTTAAATCCTAAAGCTTTCAAGAAGATGCATAACCTAAGATTCTTGGAAATACATGGCTGCTGGAATGATAACAAGGTACATGGTTTCGAAGTCCTTAAATCTGATTTCTCTGAGCTACGGTACTTTCGCTGGGATGGATATTCTGCCAAATCATTGCCACCAAATTTTAATCCAAAAAACCTTGTTGCACTCCACATGCCTTTTAGCAAAGTTAAACAACTTTGGAATGGGGACCAGGTATATGTTAACTTTTATTTTTCATTTTGTGCTTTAAATTGTAAATATTTGTATGTTATTTATGTTCTTCTAATTTTATATTTTGTTCCAGAAACAAAATCTTGTTAATTTGAAACATATTGACCTCAGTTACTCCAAGCATCTTTGCAGAATGCCAGATCTCTCTCTTATCCCAAATCTTGAGAGCTTGATTCTGGATGGTTGTACAAATTTGCATCAGAGTTTCTCATCTATCCATAATCTCAATAAACTTGTTCTCTTGAATCTACGAGAATGCAAGATCTTGATCAGGCTATCAATCAACACTCATTGGAAATCTCTTCGGAAACTTATTCTCTCTAATTGCTCAAATCTGAAAACAATTTCATATATCCCTTGTACAGTGGAAGAGTTGCATGTAGATGGAACTGCAATAAAAGAATTGCCGCCATTAAAAGATCTTTCCAGATTAGAAATATTGAATCTTAAGGATTGTTCAAGGCTAGCGAGTTTGCCGGAGAGTACTTGTGAGTTGAAATCTCTTCGACAAGTTATTCTCTCCAATTGTTCAAATCTCAAAAAAGTTCCATATATCCCTTGTGCAGTAGAAGAGTTATATTTAGATGGAACTGCAATAAAAGAATTGTCGTCATTAGAGCATCTTTCTAGACTAGTAACATTGAGTCTTAAAAAATGTTCAAGGCTTGAGAGTCTTCCTGAAAGTATGTGTGAGTTGAAATCTCTTGAAACAGTTCTTCTTTCCAATTGTTCAAATCTCAAAACGGTTCCATATGTCCCTCCGACAGTAGAATGGTTGTATTTAGATGGAACTGCAATAAGAGAATTGCCATCATTAAAGCATCTCTATAGACTAAAAACGTTGAATCTTGAAAGTTGTTCAAGGTTAGAGAGTCTCCCAAGTAGTATTTGTGAGTTGAAATCTCTTCAAAGAGTTGTTCTTTCCAATTGTTCAAGTCTCAAAACAGTTCCATATATCCCTGTTACAGTAGCATGGTTGTATTTAGGTGAAACTGCAATAAAAGAATTGCCATCATTAAAGCAACTTTATAGACTAAAAACATTGGATCTTAAAAGTTGTTCAAGGTTAGAGAGTCTCCCAAACAGCATTTGTGAGTTGAAATCTCTTGAAATAGTTATTCTTTTCAATTGTTCAAATCTCAAAACGGTTCCATACTTCCCTAGTACTGTAGAAGAGTTATATTTAGATGGAACTGCAATAAAAGAATTGTCGTCATTAGAGCATCTGTTTAGACTAGTAATATTAAGTCTTAAAAACTGTTCAAGGCTTGAGAGTCTCCCGGAGAACATTTGTGAGTTGAAATCTCTTGAATATCTCTATCTTTCGGATTGTTCAAAACTTGACAGATTGCCTAACAGCTTGGGAAATTTAAAAGCATTGAAGATACTTGAAGTCAAGGGAATTGCTATAAGAGAAGTACCATCATCTATAACATGTTTGAAATTCCTTGACAAGTTATCTTTGGCCAGATGTAGGAATCTGGAGGTGCTCAGTTTCCTAGAGTATCCTTTCCCAAGCTGGTGGTTGTGGAGACTAGATCTGACTGACTGTGGTATCGAAGTGTTACCCAGCGATCTTGGCCGAATACACTCACTGGTGAGATTATATCTGGGCCGAAACAATTTTGAGAGCCTACCAGTGAGCATCAAAGACCTCTCTAACTTGTTATGGCTTGATTTACGCAATTGCGAGAAGCTTAAATCCTTACCGGAGCTTCCACAGCAGCTAAAGACAATAGAGGCACAGGGTTGCACCTCACTTGAAGCATTATCAGGTTTACCAAGTCTGTGCCCAAGTACGTTCTACACGATTAGCTTCATCAATTGTTTCAAACTGAAATTAGATGAACTCCCAGATTTGAAATTACACCAATTGCTTCATCAACTGTTTTTCCCTGAAGAAGAAGTAAGTCTCTCTCTCTCTCTCTCTCTCTCTTTTCATATGACACTAAGCATATACATAATCTATTTTTAATTATATATATGCTCTTACTTTTAATATTACTATTATAAACTAATAATTGATTTCAATATTAATTAAACTAATAAATAAATAAATTATATTATTCAAATCAGATTTAATGTTATTGAATAATTTAGTTATTTACATTAAATGAACTAAATATAATATTTTTGTGACTACTTTTAATAATGATAAATTATTTAAAAATATTTTATTCATCTATCTATCACATCTCTTTTAAGCAACAAAAATAAGAACATGCGTGAGGTAAAAAGCACTGACCGCAGTAAATAGTCCTGTGGAAAGGGCACGTCAACTTAGTACGGTTAATGTTGCATTAAGAGTACACGGCTTTTTTCTTTTTCCCACCCAAGGTTTGCCTCAGTTATTTTCATCCAAGAAGTTTCAAAATACCAATTTATTACCCCAAGTTTATATTGTGACCAATCATCAACCAATTCCAATATCATTGCAACCTCTACCACCATCATTCTCTTCCTCGATCATCACTTACCAAAACCCTCAAACCTTGTTCTCGTCGACCTTGCCAATTTTTGACAATTAAGCGATTTATAGAATGCACAGTCGCTCCTCCCAAGTTAGATTTTGACCAACCCCAACCATTAAAATCTAGTTTACTACCACCAAAAGACTCAATAACATTTTCTCTTTAAAAGCTTTAACATCGTGGATCAAGTTTGCTCTCTATTTGTCACCGAATTAGAAAGTAAATTCTGGGTAGTAAATGGAATATGAACTTTAGGTAGTAATTTTCGTGTGGACAATTGTTAAATACAATTGGATTTATCACCCATGATCTCTTACAAATAAATATAATGGTATTTAAGCTTGGTTCGCACAAAAGAATCTTAAAAACAACTTTATATATATTCTACAAGGACCTAATTAGTATTAAAGCAAACCTTAAAGGGAAGCGTAAAAATTAAGAAGATTAAAAGTTGATTATTTTCTTGGTACAGGTAACGAGAGACTGCTTGCAGCGATCGATATTCTCGTCAAGTGCTTGTATATGTTACCCTGGAAGCAAAATTCCAGAGTGGTTTAGCCTTAAAAGTACTGGATTTGAGATAAAGCTTCCAGCAGGTTGGCTCAGTGATGACTTAATTGGTTTTGCTTTCTGTGCTGTTGCATCTTTTCGAGACTATCAAGAGCTTGGAACTTTCACAGTAAGATTTCGTTTGCTTGTTAACGAGGAGATCGTTTCCTTTGGCCATTTGTTTAAATATAATGGGCATGAGGTTATTGAATCCGATCATGTATTCGTTGGATATGATTTTGCTATCATGTTCGATGCATTGCCTACACTCAATTTGAATAGTGAGGGCTACATTATGTTCTATGTTGAGCATGGAAGTGAGAATAGCATTGATTTCAGCAAGGTGAAAAAGTGTGGAGTCAGATTGCTGTACGCCAAAGATAATTATATGGGAACAGACGCAAAAGTGGACAGAGACCAGAGATTGAAACCTATAGCTGGTGCCTCCATTTAGAAATATACAAGCGACCAATAAACAGGCACGGTAAGTTGGATTAAATTAACCAAAAACTTAATAAAAGAAAGTTATTATATATTTATTTTCTCGGGCCTTGTTTTGTATGGTTTCTATGGATTCAACGCATATGCGGCCATGCGGGTAACTATTAAGTAGCTTTCTCATAGTTATGCCGTCAAAAACTTTGGTCACTTTGTTCTTTCTTCTATAAGGTAAGTGGACTCAAACATTGAATTCAAATTATTTAGTAAATCATTACTTGTTAATTCTTGTAACAACTCTTTCCAGCGTTGGATGCTTCTCATACTCTATTAAACTTTGTTATCTGCATATATGTATTACTTTTAGCCATGCATTTTCAGTTTAAACATGCATTTTAACCTTGTTATCTGACTATATGATTTATGGGTGAAGAATTATACGTCCTATATGATTTCATTGGTATTCTGTATAGTTGTGGTGGTGTCCTGCATAATAGTTCAATGGTTTCAAGGTGAAGCTTACCTTTTGTTGCCTTCTAAAGCTAGCTTTCTGCAATTTATATTGGTCATTATATTTGGTTTGTCTTGTTTTGCATTACTATATATTTAGGTGAATCCATGCCATGCCCTCTACGTTCTGCAGTTCGAATTGCTATTATTACTTAATATCAAGCATTCATCTGACGAAGGCATAGTCTTCTTTTTTCTTTCAAATAAAAAACTCATTGCCTCAAAGTTTGAGGGACATTTGATAATTTCTCCTCTGACGGGGATAAAAGGCCCCATTGAGGCAGCAACCCATCCCATGCATATTTTTTGTACATCAGGTCGCACAATTCTTTTTATGAATTATTCATTCAATTCCTGAGTTGCAGAATTGCCTCTTTCTAATGTTAGTCAGTTTGCAGCCCTCCCAAACGACTGAAAGGAAAGCAAAAAGCTGCAAAAACACGCCAAAGTACTGTTAATCATAGAAGGATATATTCTTTATGGGAAAGGATTAACAGGATCATTACTCTGTTGTGGGAGGAAGCTAACCAAGTAATGAAAGAAGTTCAAGCTGACCAACAATGAAAGACAATACTACTTGCTTTGTTCAGAATTGCAAAATTTATAGTGATTGTTTCAGTCTTGTTTGGTCTCTGGTGCACACACTAACAATAACCTTTTAGCTTGGCCTGTCGACACATATTGTGATGGCCGTCATTCTGAAATTCTCTGGATTTTCTTCGCTGGAATTCAGATTATGTTGCTGAACTATTTAATGAGATATGTTAGATGAAGGCAACTGCTATATGATCTTTTAGTGCCGGGTGCTTTTTGTGTTGTGATTCAACATAGTTACTATCTAATATTGATGATGTTTGGTTTTCTAGGCAGTGAAATGATGTTGATTGCTCTTTCTACTCTTGTAAGCTGCTACTATTTGGTTAACTGTTTTCTATGTGAAACTCTGGTTGGTTTTTCTGGGCTTTTCCTGATGCTTTTGCCTTCTGAGGCTGGCTTTGTTTCTTGTATTGTATGGCTATGCTGTGGCTATATAATACCATGTAAAAGTACATGTCACAAGTTTTATGTTTTTGTTTTACAAGGTTCATGTTGATGTGTTGTTGCAGTGATTTATTGTAAAAAACCTCAGCTTTTGAACCAATATTTTCCAGCAAGATGAGTTTATGAAATAAGGTAAAAGTCATCCTGCTCAAATATTGTCTCAGTTGCCAATTTCATTGCCTCACCCTAAACCCTAACCCTTATGATTTAGAGTTTCTTTTTTTTTAATTTTAGGCATCTTCTGGGAAAAGAGATGAAAACAATAGAATAGAAAAAGGTAAGGCATCTTCCTTGTTTCTTCTCTGAAATTATTGTTGCCTTATGTTTGCCCAATTGGCTGAAACTTTTGAAATATTACACTCCTAAAAAGTGGCACATGTATTAATGCAATGAAGGTGGTTTTTGAAATAGTTCGCTAGGACTTTTGGTAATTGCTCTGTAATCTGGTATATTTGTATTTTGATTTTTGCTAATGTTGGCATATACTATTCTGTTGTTTTCTCTTGCTTTCTTGAATTATAACTATTTTCAAATTGATCCCCTTCTCCATGATTGACTCAGAAATTACTTAAATAGTCTATATCTGCACAAAGCCAAGAATTGGCACATAACTTAATGTACTATGCACTGCTTTTGACTCACTGTATTCAATGCATTCATTCTCACAATTGACCAATTTGAGCCATAGGTTGTGCTAATTTTGTATATGGTTTTCTTAATATATTAAATGATATTCCCTTCAACATGAAATGAGTCTTTTTTTTGGTTACAAAGTTCTGCAGATACAAAGACGTCTTGCACAAAACTGTGAGGCTGCTCTAAAGGCCGGTTGCAGAAAAAGGTATGATGAGGCCTGCTTTGAAACAGATTCCCTAACATGCAACAAGTGGTTTTGGATTTTAAATTTAATTTGTGTTTGTTTTGCAGGCCTATGTTCAGCAGCTAGAATCTAATAGATTAAAGTTAGAACAATTGGAGCAGGAGCTTGAGCAAGCTGGACAACAGGTATAGAGAAGATTTACTATTTACTATTTCTGTTTCTTGTTTAGTCGATTGGTATTATGACACTAGAAACCCTTTCCCTCCTATTTCCTATTCACATTCAAATATTTGAAACAACAAATGCTACACTGCAGGGTTTGTATATAGGTGGTGGAGTAGAAGGTTCTGAGATGGGGTTCTATGGACCTGTAAACTCAGGTTTGTCAAAATATTGCTGAATTACTTCTGGTTTTGATGTCCTCACTCACAGACGTTATTTCTTGAAATTGCATGTCTCTAATTGCGGTGTTTTGGTATCTGACTCTGGGGACCTAGAGTGTACGCTTGATAATTAGACTGTTTGTGGAATTTTGGCACTGATAGCTTACCATCACCACTTAGTGTATGCTCCTGCTATCTACTGTTTTAATCATGTTCCCTTCAAAGCATGGTTCCCCCAATATGTTCATAGTTTTATTTCCTAAATCTTCATTTTAATTTTCCGCCATTGTTTCAAGTGCTTGTAAAGAGTATGTAAGAAAGACTTCATATCTTCTTCATCCACACTGAAGTCATTTCAATGCTGTCTATAAATCAAATGTCTTGAAAATGTTCCTGGCAATATGTTCCAGCTGTCCATAAGCACAAGGTTCAAACGCTTTGCAAACTTGACACCACCATGAAAACTGATGTTGTGTTATGAAGCTATGTGTATAATTTCTGATGTGCTGAATGTGTTCTTTGTGATTGGATTTCCAGTAGCTCCTGGTGCTTATAGAACACTACTTTTTGTCATTTCATGTTCTCGCATTCAACAAAAAGTCCTCACCGAGGTTTGTGCTGGAATTGCTGCAATTGATATGGGAGTATGGACACTGGGTTGAAGAGCAAAATTGGCAAATTTGTGAACTGAGGTTTGCTTTGCAGGCCCGTATTAGTGATACAGAGCTTCACATTCTATTGGAGGGTGGCATGAGCCACTATCTTGAACTTTTCCGCATGGAATCTTCTGCTGCAAAGGTCGATGCTTTCTATGTAATGTCTGGCATGTGGAAGACAGCAGCTGAATGTTTTTTCTTTTGAATCAGAGGATTTCACCCTTTTGAGCTTCTTAAGGTGATTCATATTACAATTTATTTAATAAGTGAAATAATTTGCTCCATTGAAGGTAGTTATTGATAATAAATGTGGGTAACTATAGTTTTGGACACATTCGGTAATATATATTTGTAAACATTGCTTTTTCACATATTTCTTAATCGAATTAATTTCTTAATCGAATTGTTATCTAAGGTCTTTCACCACAGGTAAAATAACACTGATTCATAAATTGACATTGATAACAGGTTCTTGTTCCTCATCTTGACACGTTGACCGATTCATAATATATGAAAGTTAGTAACCTAAGGCAGTCATGTCAGCAAGCAGAAGATTCTCTGTCTCAAGGCATGGAAAAATTGCAATCAACTCTTGCTGAAACTGTAGCTGCTGGTCAATTGGTAGAAGGAGGTTACATCCCACGGATACCTACTGCAATGGAGAAGTCGGAAGCTATAGTCAGCTTCGTAAACCAGGTAAGAATCCGCGTCATTGCCCAATCAAGTATGGCTTTATTCTGGATTCTTTCGAAGTATAGCTGATGTTTCTATTGCATGCTATCTGTACTTTCAATATCTTTCAGTAATCCATTTTTTGACCTGTCAATTAGTTCTTTATCAGCACATTTGATTTAAATTGAGAATCTTTCTAGTGAGTCAAATTTGCATTTATCTGTGAAATTGAAGTTTTCTTCTACTTCTTGCTGTTTATTAAAGCACTCTGCAGCTAGTATGGAAAATAACTAGCTGATGATTGAGTTATTATTTTGACTGAAATTCTGTGAGCCCGTGATGCAAGACAAACCACCTCTTTTCTCTTCCCTTTCCTTTAAACCATCTTCTTGGCATGAAATTCACTATTTTGGTGATTTAATGCATTCATGATGTGTAGGCGACATCATTTTCGTGATGTACTATAAAATGTAGTTAAATTTTCGTCTAGTGCTTCCCTTTTACTGCAAACTGAAGTGTGGACCGTGTGGTTACTGACTCTAATATGGATATTCTCCGCTGTTGAGAGTTTCTCCGAATAAGGTTTCATGATTGACGACCAGAGCACCAATTGGTGTTTCGTTAATAAAATGATACGATTGGTAGAAAGCAATATACGGATCTTAGCATAGCATGGTTCTTTAATTTTTGGGTCCATACCATCTGAACTATGTTAGTTTTTAATTAGGACATCTTGGAATGTTACCAACTTTTCAAGTTCTTGTCCAAACAGGCTGACCATCTTCGCCAGGAAACTCTACGGCAGATGTCTCGTATCCTAATAACTCGCCAAGCTGCTCGAGGCTGGCTTGCATTGGGAGAGTACTTCCAATGACTTAGAGCTCTGAGTTCTATTTGGGCCACTCATCATTGCACGCCTGCCTAATCTTATACTGGAAAAAGTCTACAAGCGCAAAATTCTCTGGAAGATCATTGTTGTCCAAACTTTGTTTCCCCCATCAGAGGTACCTATAGACATTGTTGTTATAAACATAATCTGCATCCTTTAAGCTACTGACATTTTCGAAACAACCTCACGCATGTGTCCTGAGAAATTGTAAATATAAATAACCTTTTTATCAAAGAGGAAGTTAAGTTTGTAATTAAATCAATTTTTGTTGCATGATGTACATTTTATCATCTTTTAAATAGGTTTTATGTTTTGGGGTACTATTGCAACTTCGTCATGTGAATCTTTACAAGACGATAGTCTTTGTATTTCGTATGTTTGTTGCGTAAATTGTGTATTTCATGACGTTTTCGTGTTCTTTGAGTATGAAAAGATACTTGTTCCGGAAGTAGTAGTGTACTTAAATAAGATTTAGTCATTGTGGTTGATGGGAGAATGAATGAATGCTC
The DNA here is from genome assembly GCA_026229545.1 of Pistacia atlantica. NCBI lineage: Eukaryota > Viridiplantae > Streptophyta > Magnoliopsida > Sapindales > Anacardiaceae > Pistacia > Pistacia atlantica. The sequence continues at coordinate 2,242,669 of CM047901.1, forward strand.
ATTTTATCAATGTTTTAAACCCGGCTGGTTTAAACGACACTTGGAAACTTCACCAATTGGGTTTACATTTTTCCTATTCATCCAAAACCCTAGAATTTTGGATAATGATCAGTGAACAATTGAAGGCCGAGATGTTGGGGATTTTGAAGAGAAAGTGTCAGTGAGTGCAATGGCAGCGATGAAGTTGATTTTCGGTAAGTAAATCGGTCGAAAACCAAAAAAAACTAGTTGTCGCAACAACCGGCTTTTGCCTACGATTGGCGAGGCTAACGGGGGTGGGATGAGGTGGGTTTTGGTCGGGAGGAAGAGGGGATTATTTTCGAGGTGATGAGGAGGGTTGTCAGTGTTAGCGTCGGTGAGATCTGGCCTGGAATGTCGACATCGTCGAACTCATATCGGTTAGATCTTGGATAGATTTTCAGAGGAATGGGCTTAAGGGACGATTGAGATTGCATTTGGGGTGTTGTTATCATCAACTAATTGCCGGTCGATTTGTATTTAGGCTGTGTTTGCTAAATTTCAAACCTATGAAGACTTAACGATAATTTTTAAGGGTGTATTTTGAATTTTAGAAGTTTTTGCCAACCGGTCAACCTAGGACCTGACAACCGTGGGTTGAGTTTTAAAACATTGCATTTTATAACTGTCAATTCGTTCTATTCATTCCAATATTATTATTATGCATTACAGATGTGTGAAGAGAGATAAAATTCGTTGGACTTCAATGGTCCATATTTAATAATCATCAATCAATGAGAAAACGCTCTTTTTTCAAAAAAGGGATTGCCGTGTACACCCCTGAAATTAAATAATGGAACACAGCCTCCACCAACGTCGAAAACCATAGAATATGCCCCAACTTGATTGTTTGAGCTTTGAGCTGTTGAAATCTCATAATGGATGACAAGGAGGATAAAATTGATATTTCATAAAATTACAGAAGATGCAATAATTTTTTTTTTTTTAAAATCACATTGTCAAACCATAGGGCTCCGTTTGGTTCATTTTTTTTACACTTTTTAGAAATTTTTTTTGAAAAAAGTTAAAAAAAGTTGAATTAGGCGGATATTACGATGTAGGATTTGAAAATTAATAAAAATACCTTCTATGTTTATTTATTTACTAAACACCTCTATAATAAAACATTAAAAGTTAACAAAAATACCTCCAACCCACCTATTAAATACGGACGACCAGCCACCACCGCTAGAGGGTGGCAGGAGTCGTCGTATTGGCGCATGACCGGCTGTATCTTTCGGTCTTGCATCGCTATGACCTTTTCCAGCCAGATCTACGGCTAGATTTGGCCATTGATGGTTAGATCTGGCCGCATTTGCTCGTTAACGACGGCCAACATATGGCCGGCGTTGATTTGACGGCCAGATCTAGCTACATTTACTCATCAACGACGGCCAAAGATACGGCTGTCATTGATGGTCAACAACGACCATATGTTGGCTATTGTTGATGAGTGGTACGGCCAAAGATCTGGCCATCAACGGCCAGATCTTTGGCCTTAGATCTAGCCTTTTCTGGCCAGATCCACCATCTACCATGGATCTGGTCGAAAAAGGTTAGATCGGTGCACTGCCGGATTGTGGAAGTGCGCTATTGTACCAAATTCTGGCCACTTCAGGTAGTGGTGGCCGGAATCTAATAAATGTGGGTTATTGAGGTGTTTTTGTAATTTCTAAAAAAATATTTAGGGGTATTTAATTAAATTAATAAATTTAGGGGGTTTAAAAAAAGTTGAATAATATTGTGAGTTTTTGCAATTTTGCTGTTTAACTTTTGGGAATACTAATAATAGTATTCCCAAAAGTGAGCCAAACGAGGCCTAAATCTCCATTCATTCAATTTCTTGATATGCCTGATTCGTGAGAAAGAGCTAGACTTCATATTTGGTATGTAAAACCCAATTTTCCTTCAATTAATTCATTAATAAATTTGTTTTGTTGATTGATTTTTGTTGTTGTTAATCTTTATTCGAAACTCTGATATTCTTAATTTTCAATCCCTTATTTTATTTAATCCGACTCTATTTTTGAAACTCACTTAGTTAAATCACTTATAGTGAAAACCCAGTTTCAAAATTTTTGATTGCATGTTTGAGAATGTTGAGCCCCATCTCAATTTGATGATTACAGAGACGAAGTTAACAGCAAATAGTGGGCAATCTGGAAGTTAATGGCTGTTGCTTCTTCTTTCGCTTCTCCTCAAGAAAAGCATGATATTATTTATCTTGGTTTCAAAGGTAAGGATACCCGCAATAATTTTACTAGTCATTTGTATGCTGCATTGTGTCAAAAAATGATCAATATATTCATTGATGACGAGCTTAAAATAGGGGATTATATTCCTCCATCTCTTTTGAATGCAACTGAACGGTTAAAGATTTCCTTGATCATTTTCTCAAAAAAAATTTCTCTAACCCTATGGTTAAATCGGTGATTCGATACTGTTCAAACTCGGATCAATCAAGTCTAACTGTTATAACCGGGTTTAGGATGTATCGGGACCGGTTAAGGGTCCAGTTCTCAGTTGGACAGATCGAACCGATCGACTCGGTTCGAGTTTTAAAACAATAGTCAAAATCAAACTTGAGCTCGAATATTAATTATTTTAATATAAATAATATAAATATTATATAATATGTCAAGCTCAACTCAACTCGAGTCAAGTCCGAAGGCCCCGAACAGCTTGCGAGTAGCTCAACTGCTAGCTTATCACATTCTCTAGCGGTAAATCTCCATTTATTCAATTTCTTCACATTCTTGTTTTTGAGGAAAACCCCGAGTGAAGGCCCATAATGTAAAACCCATTTCACTATTATTGCATTTGCCTTCAATCAATTAATTCTTGATTTAGTTTGTTGTTTTGATTGATCTTTTTTTTTCTTTTAAATTCTCAAATTTTAGTATTTAATTTAACTCTGATCCAGTTTTTAAAACCCACATAGATAAATCAATGAATGAATTTGTGTGAATAGTTTAAGTAATGGAGAAGATAAAGATCAGACTTATTGAATCAGAGTCTCAATCACACCTAATGTTCACTGGCCAATAAATCAATGTAGAAAAATTCAATGCAAAGACCTAGAGATAGTGAAATATAAGGTTGAGACTTGAGATCTCAACTTTCCAAAAGTATTATTGTTGTTGTTTATATTATTAGCTTTCTGCATATATATGCTGTATTGCTGTGGATATTTTGGGTAGCAAGTTTCAGTGTAATGACATAAATGTTGCTGGCTTTGCACGTTTCACTGATTTATTGGTTCAATTCATTTTGCTACCAGCCTTTGTTGTACCATGTGTAAAATTTTAAGACTTTTGGGTGTGACTAGTAGTTCCGTAGACCCCAGTGGACTGGAGAAAAATTTGTTGATGCGGCATTTCAGTATTATTGCTAAAAGACAAAAAGATTCTCAAAATCACGGGCTGTTTCTTGCCTTATCTTAAATCATTCTACAATACTACTAGTCTAGAGATGGGAATTCGGCTCGGGCCAAAGGAATCAGCCCAAAAACCCAATCCTATGATCGGTCTTAGAATTTGACCAAGTTCTAGAGAGGAGAGACCGGCTTGGGTCCTAGGCCCAGGCCTAAACCGTTTCTCTAATTACATTTAATCTCTTGTAAAATATTCAAAACCCTCTTATTTAATATTAAATTGATAATAAATATATGAGTAAAAATATAGTTTTATAAAAAAATAAAAAAAAGGACCGGTCCAGGCCTCAAAAACCTCATAGACCCAAGATCGGTCTTTAAAAAATTGGGCCTGGTCCCTCAAGGCCTGGGATCGCCTGGGCCCAGGCCTTGTCCACCTCTGAATTCTGTTTAGTTATCGTGGGAATCCAATCTGAAAATCAATTTTACTCAAATACTTTTTTTCCTGAAAATGAAAATAGCCACTTATTTTCTGATTTTCCAATCCTATTCAACTTAAATCATTTTAAATTCGGGGTTTCTTCTTCTTATACACAGAACTATCCTAAATTTCTCCGCCTCCTTTTCATCTTCTCTTTCTCGTCCCCTTTTAGGGCTACAGACACAATAGAAATCTATCATGGCTTCCTCCTTCGCGTCGCAAATTCACTCTCTGGGCAACGTTTCGTTTAGTCCCAGAAGAAATGTAAATTATAAATCAGTCTCACCGAGAACTGCGTTTCTGGGTCAAACGGTTGGGAGAAAAGCACAATTTGGCCTACCAAACGCAGCTTTTTTGAATCTGAACAATCACGCGAGACGGGTGCATAACGTGGGCCCCGTGAAAGTCGTGAATGAGAAGGTGGTGGGGATCGATTTGGGGACGACGAACTCGGCTGTGGCGGCGATGGAAGGAGGGAAGCCGACGATAGTGACGAATGCGGAGGGTCAGAGAACGACGCCTTCTGTGGTGGCGTATACGAAGAACGGGGATAGATTGGTTGGTCAAATTGCGAAACGGCAGGCCGTTGTGAACCCGGAAAATACTTTCTTTTCGGTGAAGAGGTTTATTGGGAGGAAGATGACGGAGGTGAATGAGGAGTCGAAGCAGGTGAGTTATAAAGTTGTGAGAGATGAGAATGGAAATGTGAAGTTGGAGTGTTCTGCTGTTGGGAAGCAGTTTGCCGCGGAGGAGATTTCAGCTCAGGTGTGTGAAATTAGGGGTTTTCCATGTTTGGGGTTATTGGGAGGTGTGTGTGTGTGTGTGAAATTACGGTTTTTCCATGTTGTTTGGGGTTATTGGGAGGGGTGTGTGTGTGTGAAATTAGGGTTTTTTCATGTTGTTTGCGGTTATTGGGAGGGGTGTGTGTGTGTGTGTGTGTTTTGAAGGTTGAAGTTGATGTTTTTATGTGGATTTGGGTTAGTTTTGGGTGGGCCTGGGTGTGCTTATTTTTTGGGTTTTTGAGGGTTGAAGTTGATGTTTCTATGTGGATTTGGGTTAGTTTTGGGCTGTGTGTGTGTTTTGCTTATTTTTGGGTTTTTGAAGGTTAAAGTTGATGTTTTTATGTGGATTTGGGATAGTTTTGGGGTAGTTTTGGGGTGGGTTTTTATATTATTTGTCTTTTTCTTTTCTTTTTTAATTTTAAGGGAAATTTTGTGATTGGGTTTGTTCAATTACTGGATTTTAAGGTTTTAAGCTCATGTTTTTATGTGGATTTGGTTATTAAAAGGTTATGCATTGTGTGAATGATGTGATACTTTCTAAGGCTAAAAGATAGATGTTTAGTTTTGTCTATTAGTGTTTATGCGAGAAAAGGAGCCCACTTTAATTGGTTGAGTGGGATAAATGGTTGTTGTTTGATCTCTTTTCATATTTTTGGTTTATCTCATGTCACATACTTAGATTTTTTGCTGAGAATAATTTGTTTTTTGTTTGTAATTTAGGTTTTGAGGAAGCTTGTGAATGATGCATCGAAGTTTTTAAATGATAAAGTGACTAAAGCTGTGGTTACAGTCCCTGCTTACTTCAATGACTCACAGAGGACAGCAACAAAGGATGCTGGTCGTATTGCTGGCTTAGAAGTTCTTCGTATCATCAATGAGCCTACTGCTGCTTCACTAGCATATGGATTTGAAAAGAAAAACAACGAGACTATCCTAGTGTTTGATCTTGGTGGTGGCACTTTTGATGTTTCAGGTACCTTGTTAAGAGTTCTCTGTTATGTCTTTTGTATTTATGCTAGGTAATAGATGTCTATACCTAATTCATTCTATTGTGAGAAAGTGGTCTATGTCGAATCAAAATTCTGTAGCTTTTGTCCCTTCGATTAGAAAGGTGTGTTCATACGTGAATATTTGAGTTTATCTTCTTTTTTTTTTTTTTTTTTTTTGAATTTCTAGTGCTTGAGGTTGGTGATGGAGTGTTTGAAGTGCTGTCTACATCAGGAGATACACATCTGGGTGGGGATGACTTTGATAAGGTTGGAATCTTTTCCTCATATGCTCTTATGCATGTATATGGTCTTTTCCTCATCTGTAGTCTGTTTGGGTGCTGAATGGACTTACTTATCACATATGATTGCAGAGGATTGTTGATTGGCTTGCTGCAAACTTCAAGAGAGACGAAGGCATGGACCTTTTGAAGGACAAACAAGCTCTTCAACGGCTAACTGAGACCGCTGAGAAAGCCAAAATGGAGTTATCATCTTTGACTCAGACAAACATCAGGTATGTTGCTTGTAGTTAGATGATTCTCTCTGTAGGCACATCGACAACCCCTCCCTGATGTACATATGTCATACTGATATTTTTTTCTGTTTTGTTAGTTTGCCTTTCATCACTGCTACTGCAGATGGTCCTAAACATATAGAGACCACCATTACTAGGGCCAAGTTTGAGGAATTGTGTTCAAATCTCCTTGACAGGTACCTTTACTTTTTTAATTTCTATTTTACAGTGAGTCAACCTTTGTATTGTTTTTGCCATTTTATCTTTTGGCTTCTGTACTACTCATGGCTTCTGGTCTTAATACTTTTTGAGACTTATCTCTGTAATTTATCCTTTTACAGGCTCAAGAAACCAGTTGAAAACGCCTTGAGTGATGCAAAACTTTCCTTCAACGATCTGGATGAGGTGATCCTTGTTGGTGGATCAACACGTATTCCTGCTGTTCAGGCTTTGGTGAAGAAGATGACTGGAAAGGAACCCAATGTTACTGTCAATCCTGATGAAGTAGTTGCTCTAGGGGCTGCAGTTCAGGTAGCTTTGACACTATTGAAATATTTTTACTAGCTTTGTCAGTTTTGGAGGTGGTTTGACTTATATTAGGGATTGGCAATTATGGATTTTATGCGAATTTTAAATGACAGCAAACTGTTGATAAACTTAAGGATTTAATTTAATTTAATTTTATGATTATTATTATTATTTTGTTGTGTTCCATTCAGATCCATAATCTAACATCTTACATGCTTTATTTTGTTTGAAACTAGGCGGGTGTTCTGGCTGGAGATGTTAGTGACATTGTGCTTTTGGATGTAACTCCGCTATCTATTGGTCTAGAAACTCTGGGTGGTGTTATGACCAAAGTAATTCCAAGAAATACCACTCTACCCACCTCCAAATCAGAGATTTTCTCGACAGCTGCAGATGGACAAACCAGTGTTGAAATTAATGTCCTTCAAGGTGAAAGGGAGTTTGTTAAGGACAACAAAACTCTAGGTAGATTCCGTCTAGATGGTATCCCGCCGGCACCACGTGGGGTCCCCCAGATTGACGTTAAGTTTGACATTGATGCCAATGGTATTCTCTCTGTCTCTGCCATTGATAAGGGCTCGGGCAAGAAGCAAGACATCACCATTACAGGTGCTAGCACCTTGCCCACAGAAGAGGTATGTTTGATATAACTAGTAAATTGATAGCTGTTTAGTTTTTGCTTTTGAGTTATGCCTCATCTTATGCTTTGCTGCAATAATTACTCTTTATTATTTTAGTTTTTCTCTACATCAGCAGGATCTTTCTGCATATATCTATCATTCTTTAAATTCTTTTCTTTTGTTATTAGTTCCTGCTATGTTTTTCAGAAGTTTGGCATTTTCTAGTTTCTGTCATTGTCATAGTTGAGAGCTAAATATGCCTTATAAGCTATGAGTAAAATCTGATTATCTTTTGTTGCTTTAGTGTCTTGAGGAACTTTCCAAACTCAAATCAGTGTTTCTCCTTTCAGATAATTTGCGTTCATATGGACTTCAAAATTGCATGATAATTAACTGAAACGCCTTGTTAATTACTTATGATAGAATAATGCTGAAGGAAAGTTTGAATGAAAATATGCAGGTAGAGAAAATGGTGCAAGAAGCTGAGAGGTTTGCACAGGAGGACAAGGAAAAGAGAGATGCTATAGACACAAAAAACCAGGCAGATTCCGTCGTTCACCAGACTGAGAAGCAGCTGAAGGAGCTTGCAGACAAGGTTCCGGCTCCAGTCAAAGAGAAGGTTGAGGCAAAACTAAAGGAGCTCAAGGATGCAATTGCAACAGAGTCAACCAAAGCAATGAAAGATGCCATGGCTGCCCTTAATCAAGAAGTCATGCAACTTGGTCAGTCCCTTTACAACCAACCAGGTGCTGGACCTGCGCCCGGCACTGAAGCTGGACCATCAGATTCATCAACCAAGGGACCTGATGATGATGTCATTGATGCGGATTTCACTGAGAGCAATTGAGCAACTGCTCAGTCTTTTTGCCTTTCTTGGTTATGTGTAGAAGGAATTTTAGTTTTTTGGGTTTTGGATATGGTTTGAGCTGTATTTTTTGCTGTCACTTTTGTTTCATGAGGAACAGATTCATATTGTTTCTAGGTAATATATAGGATGATTTAGAGACCAATAGAGAAAATCCATAGTGGCAAAACTTGTTTCTTATTTTTGTATAATTTTTTATATAAATGTTAGTGAAATAATTATACATGCAGAAAATATTTTTGCAAGCATAAATCTAAATGTAAGGTGCGGTGATTATATATCTGTATTTTTTTTTCCGATTTTATTTTTATTAAACTTTGATATAATTTTCATGGTTAAAAAGTGGGTTTTCATTGATAATGCTTGATGAGATTTCAAGTTAATGAAACTGAAGTTCATCTTTGGTGTTAAACCTTGAGTGGAGTCAAGGGAGACCATCCAAGGGTAACCAGGTGGTCTCGTGGAGTAAATTTAGCTTGATAGTTTGAAGTTCGATCAAAAGGGTGAAGTTTGAAACGTTTTCATAATAGGGAGTGTTTTGCAACTGATAATTAACTTTGACTTTGTAATTGAACTATAAATGTTTATCATAATGAATTGGCTTCATCTGGATATGATCTCATGGATGTAGGTAAGTTGTCGAACCATGTAAAAATGTATTATGTGCCCTTTTTTTTTTTTTTTTTGGTCCAGGATGCATTGTTTGTATTGATGTTAAATAAGTCAACACAAAACACACAAATGAACACATTAACTCATTCCGTTTTAAGTTTAACAATTTGGTAAAGTGATTAAGACTTTTAGATTTCAGCAAGGTGAAAAAGTGTGGAGTCAAATTATCATACGCCAAAGATAATTAAATGGGAACATATGCAAAAGTGGATAGAGACCAGAGATTGAAACCTGTAAATTGATCTGCTGTTGACTATTTTTCAGTAGGGAGCCATGAAGTAATGGACATTTTGGAAAGATCATTAGAAATTTTAGATAGCTGGTCTCTGCATTCAGAAATATACAAGCGATCAATGAAACAAGCACGGTAAGTCGTATTAAATTAGCCAAAAACTTAATAAAAGAAAGTTATTAAATTTTTATTTTCTAGAGTCTTGTTTTGTATGGTTTCTGTGGTGTTATGCCTAGGAAAATAAAGGGCTGACGTGGGAAAGTCACGTGAAGGGTGACTTGCTCCCGTCAGAGCAACGCGCACACGTCAGACCTGCCAAGTGATATGGAGCTCACACACGTCCATTTCCCTGGAATAAGTCGTGCGTTGTCAGCTTGGGAAAAGGAAAATGAGACGTAAAGCCGGATTACATCCTGACAATCACACCAAACCATGGATTTGGTGATGATTATACACTTTAGTTTGATATAAAACGAAGAAGACCCCATCATTAAGGGGATTCAACCATTTTTCATACAAAGAAATCTCTCTCCTGTAATCATTTTTTGACTTTTTCATCTTATGTAAGTCAGCTCGCAACCGCGACCTGACCCACACTAACATCAATACAAATCAGTGGACGTAGGACTTGCTACCTTAGCATCCGAACCACTTAAAAAACTCTTTGTACATTTACTCCGCTTTATATATTCCATTTTCGCGGGTATTAACGGGCCAATCAACGTTACACACGTGAAAATTGAAAATTCGTTGGTGCTTAAAGCCGAGCATTACATTTGGACGCAGAAGGAGGCGGCGATTTAGTGTCTACCCTTCATCGGGAGAATCTTTGACCCTCTTGGTCTTACGGCTACAATGGCCCGCCAATGTCCCGAACGAGCGGGGAACCAAGCATCTTTGAAGGAGTCCCCCACGCCCCGAGGGAGGGACACCCTTTCCAACATACCTCTAATTTCGCAAAATGCTGCTGGGAATACCCCCCCATGACCATGCAATGGACCCCCTCGCCACGCAGGAGAGGTTCGACAATACTCTCCAAGCGGTCAGCGAGGTTGGACCGTCTGGACCAAGGTATGTCATCTCCGACATAGGAGCGGTACAACCACCAAAAACGCTCGTACAGTACAACCGCCAGGGCGATAGCCGCTCTGTCACTGAGCACGGCAGTCAGCTAAGCGCAAGGGTAAACAAGTGGCAAAAAATAAGCCTACGGGCTCCCAAGGGTCGGCGAATACCAAAGGTGCCCCTAGCAGGGTATCAGCAAAGCTGAGACTTGGCGAAAGAGTGGACCCCGAGCTGTCCCATGCCACGATGCAGGCAAACCCAAGCAAAAATGCTGGGCAAGGTGGTCCCGATCACCAACAGGAGAACGATCCCGATCGTTATGCGGGAGGCCCTCACACCTCGCGGGGCTGTTCGTACCACCGCGAGGGTCGTGAAAGTGCCCCTCACAACCCATCGTCTTCACACGCCTTTAGTCAGCGTGTGTCAAGTGCGGCCGGAAATGCCGGCCGAGGCGAAGGAAGGTCCGATCGACGGGTATCTGAGCACCTGCAACCGTAGAAGGGAGGGCTCGCACGGGTGAAAACAACCCCCAATTGGCTCCATTACCGCAAATTGAGGAGCTGCAGCGAGCTCTGGACAGGTTAAGGGAGCAGCAAAACGAACAGGCGCAGGTCACCTCTACATCCCCATTTTCTCCGGAAGTGCTAGCTGCCCCACTTCCACCAGGGTTCAGAATGCCAGATATGCGGCCGTTTGATGGAAACTATGATCCGCAGGATCATTTATATGAGTTCAACGACCTGATGGAGCTCCACCAGGTTTCGGACCTTTGCGAAATGCCGATGTTTGGCTGTGACGCTGACTTCTCACGTCAAACGGTGGTTAAGGTCGCTCCCAGCGGGATCGATCAGTTCGTGGCCTCAGATGAGCACGACGTTCTTGCGGCATTTCCAAGCCAACCGGAAATTTTCAATGCCTTTGAGCTACCTCAGTAACATAAGGCAAGAAAGAGACGAATCCCTACAGTCTTACGTTTACCGCTTCCACAGGGAACTCAACAAGGTGGCTCATGCCCCAGAAGATTCCATCCGAACTCTTATAGTAGCCGGAGTTCGCCCGCAAACCGACCTGTGGAAGGAGCTGGAGGCTGAGGACGATATTTCCCTCACCAGATTCTACAACCTGGCGGAAAAGTATCTCCGAATAGAGAATTCATTGGCGGCACTTCGCCGTCGCGATCACGGCACCTCTAGCAGTATGTCAGGTCGGGGAGATAACAGGCGAGCTGATCGTAAAGGAGACAATGATGATCAGCGAAAAGGGAAGAAACCCCGCTACGAGCGAGAAAAAGTCCACATGCTCCGCATTCCCCGAAAGTCCACGACCGAGACAGTAGGGCCCAATACACTCCGCTGAATGTGTCCATATCTGCGATCCTCGACAAATCCGAGGAAGCCAATCTGCTCGGTGAGCCAGAACCCATGAAAACTCCTGCAACGGCGAGAAGCAAGCAAGAAACTGCATGCTTACCATCGGGATAACGGGCATCACACTGATGAATGCCGAGCTCTAAAGCAGGCTATTGAAGAGCTTATCAAGAAGGGGCACTTCAAAGAATACATTGATGACTCCCCGAAAGAAAACCAAGGGGAGCGAAAGAACAAGCGCCGTGATACTAGCGGATGGTACAGCAAGCTGAACCTAATTTTGAACGGTATCGCACCATGCTGGAAACACGAGGGGCGCAGACGGGTGATGCTCGGGTGGGAAGCGCATCATGACCCGATCAGGGTCATGAGCACATCGCAGCGACCTCAGAAAGCCAGGAAGGAAGAACCAATCACCTTCTGCGAGAAGGAGGCAGCTCGCTTGCACCACCCACACGAGGATGCTCTGGTAATCACACCCCACCCCGATTGGATGTCGCAGTAATGTCTAGTAATGATTGCAGGACGGAATAGGAAGCACTGTGAACATTACTGCTTCAAGTCCGCTTTCGATAGAATGAACCTAACCTGCGAGGCCGACTACAGAAGCCACCGACCTCGATGCCGCTGTCACTTGCATGGGGATCACCAGTCCCCGCCCCATGGAACAATCCTAGGCTCCCAGTCACGCTCGGCGACTACGACGAGGTGACTAGGGTTACGAATTCTTGGTCGTGGACTGCCCATCGGCCTTCAATGGAATCCTAGGGCGACCTCTACTGAGAACCTTCAAGGCAGTTACTTCCATTTATCATCTCAAGATGAAGTTCCCCACTCCGTCGGGGATCGGGGAGGTAAGCGGGTCGCAAAGCGCATCACGCAAATGCTATGTAAAAGCGGTCCAAATGGCCGACAAGGGGAAGGGAAGGGCATTTCGCAATGCGCTCCCACTCGCACCCTATGGCAATCACGGATCGAGCCTACAGGTCCAGCCCGGCTTAAGATAATATAGACCCTCCCATGAATTCCCTCCCCGGGTGGAAACTCCCCGGAGGCGGTTCCTTGGCCTTGAGGATGCATCCGAAGTATCGGTTGATCCAAAAGTAGACTGAATGCGAATGCTAAAGATCGATGTCACGATCCCGCTCAATCCCTCTACCGCTTTGAGGCAGTAAACTTCTTGAAGGAGAACATTGATGTGTTCGCTACGGTACGCATCTGGATATGGCTGGGAGGGATCACCGGACGTTATTTGCCATTCCACGAACGCAGTGAAGCTAAGCCGACGCCAAAAGAAGAAGGGCGATGGATCCAGTGGTACAGCAGCGTTAAAATCGAAGATGGAGAACCTTCAAATGGATACTGTCGCGAGGCTCTCTACCCAGGCTAGGGTCATGACCAACCCGGCTACGGTAAAGAAGCCAAATGGCAAGTGGCGAACTGCGAGACTTATGACTGAACAAAGCTTGCCCGAAAGAAAGGCAGTTTCCCCGCCAAGAATTGACCAGGCTCGTTGATGCCACCTCGGGACACGAGCTTAAGCTTCATGGATGCATACTCGGGATACAATCAAACCCGAGTGCATGTAAGCCTCCGAGATGAGGAGCATACGACCTTCATTACGGATCGGGGGCTATACTGCTACAAAGTAATGCCCTTCACCTCAAGAATGCGGGAGCGACCTATTAGAGGTTGGTCAACCGAATGTTCTCCGACCAGATCGGGAGGACAATGGAGGATACAGTGTAGGACGACATGCCGGGAATCAAGTCCCTGTGTCAGCCTCGGTAGCATATTACGTATCTCATAGATGTTTGACATACTACGGCTCTGAATGAAGTGAACCCTCTCAAATGTTCATTCGGGGTATCGTCGGGAAAATTCTGGGGAGGGTATATGGTCAATCGGCGGGGCATAGAAGTAAACCCCGAAAAGATTCAAGCTAGCTGCTCTATATGGAGAGCCCGACCAGCAAAAAGCAGGTCATGAGTCTGAACGGGCGAATAGCGGCACTCAGTCGCTTCATATCAAGGCTAACAGACCGCTGTTTACCATTCTTCAATGTTCTGAAGGCCAATAAGAAATTCAAGTGGACTTAGAATGCGGCGAGCATTCCAGTATAAAAGAGTATCTTGGGAAGCCACCGCTCCTCTCTAAACCTCTTCCACAGGAAATCCTGCTCATCTACCTGTCCGTGTCTCAGTTCGCGGTCAGTGCAGCTTTAACCCGGGAAGAGGAAAAAGTCGATGGCAGTATATTATGCAAGTAACGTCTATCGGATGCCGAGATACGGTATCCGATCCGGAAATGGGAGCGATTAGCTTTCGCCCCGCCTACCATCGACGTCCCGCTACTGCACCTTACTTCCATGCCCATACGATCAATGTAATGACAAATTATCCCCTCAGCAGTGGTCCTCCAAACCGAGGCCTCGGGAAAAGCCCCTCGCTCAAATAGGCCATGGAGTGCCGAGCCTTCGACCTAAAGTATACGCCCTGTCGACCATCAAAGAGCGGTGCTGTGAGACTTCATCTCGAAATTCTCCTATCTCCCAAGCGACAGCAAGTCCAGCGAAGTCGGGCAAAAACTATTCGGGACACAGCGACGGAGCCTCTATGTCGACGGGCAATCATCAAACGAGAAAAGAGGCGGTGCCAGGCCAATTACTCTGGTGAGCCCCGAGGGAGTCCGAAGTCATGGTATTCTCCGGTTCGGGTTTAAGGCGACCAACAATGAGTCCGAATAGCTGACTCACGCTCGCCGGGTTGCGACTCGCCAAAGAAATGGGTGCAACCGCTATCAGATTTGACATGACTCCATCTTTCCAGCTCGTCAATTCAGATTCTCGGAGAATACCAAGCCAAGGAAGGGAACATGGTCCGCTACCTGAAAGAAGCTAAGGTCTCTCTAGGGTCGTTTAGGCACTTTGAAATCGCTCAGATCCCTAGGGAGAGCAACTCTATAGTGGACGCCTTGGCGAAGATAGCCTCATCATTAGATTCTGAGGCTCCTAATAGCATTCCTGTTCGTTTCGCTTGCCGATGCTCCATGTGCTCGGCCAGACCGAACTGAGGCCATGAAGCGTGGTTCACTGGACTCACGGATGACTCCCATTGTACAAGACTACCTCGGGGATGGGACCTTGCCTAGCGACAAGGTCGGGCAAGGGTCCTACGAGTAAGGATCACGCTCGCTTTCACACTCATATCGGGGATCATATACAGGGAGAGGATTCAGGTGCCCTCAGGCCGATGTGTAATCCAGTGAAGAACAGCACTACACGTGAGAGGGAAATTCATGAAGGGATCTGCGGTAACCACATAGCAGCTTGATCTCTCGCGAACAAAATTGTTCGTCAGGGATATTATTGGCCCCAAATCCAAGAAGATGGGCACAACTTTGTCAAGAAGTGCGACAAATGCCAGCGGTTCGCGAACATTCCGCGAGTGCCATCTCACGAACTGATTACTATGTCTAGCCCCTGGCCATTTTCCATGTGGGGGATCGATCTTATCGGCCCCATGCCGTGGGAAAGGGAGGGGTCAAGTATGCCGTGGTCGCGGTAGACTATTTTACAAAATGGGTCGAAGCCGAGTCACTAGCCACGATCACGACCAGGAAGTTAAGAGACTTCGTTTTCAAGAACATAGTGTGCCGCTACGGAATTCCTCACACCCTTATCTCAGATAATGGAAAGCAATTCGATAATGAGGAGTTCAAGCAGTTCTGAGACGAGCTGGGCATCCATAAAAAATTTGCCTCAGTCGCCAGGCCGCAAGCGAATGGCCAAGTTGAAGCACCAACAAGACCATCAAGCACACTCGAAGGAACCGGAAGCTCGGGGCAGCCAAGGGAAATTGGGCTGACGACCTCCCCGAAGTTTTATGGGCGTACAGGACAACTCCAAGGACCTCTACCTCGGAAACCCCATTTTCGCTGGCCTATGGCTGTGAAGCGATGATCCCCTGTAGGCCTGGGACCAGGTTCTCTTCGGAGGGACCTGTACAACGAGGACGACAACGAAGCACTTCTGAGAGCAAGTTTGGATCTAATTGAAGAGCGTCGCAGCAAGGCTTCGCTAAGGATAGCAGCCTACCAGCAGCGAGCAAAAAGGTTCTTCGACTCAAAGGTCCGGCGAAGAGACTTCCAAGTCGGAGACCTGGTGCTAAAGGAAGTTCTCCTCGGGACCAGAGTGCCAAGTGCGGGGGTACTAGGGCCTAACTGGGAAGGTCCGTACCGGATCGACAAAGTGATCAGACCGGGGACCTACCATCTCAAAAGATTGAACGGCTCCAAGGTACCCCTGAGCTTGGGAACGCCTGAGCACCTTCTACCATACTATCGGTAATCCCAAACTCGGCTTTCGCTTTTTGATAATTTCTTTTTCGAGTATTACTCATTACAAAAGCAGCGAATGTGTTCTGTTCGCATGTAAAAATTTATATGTAATCGCTTATGTAAATCACAACTGTAAATAGTGCATATTTATATAAAAAAAAAAAAAAAAAAAAAAAAAAGGCAAACTTCAATTGTAAAGAAAATGTCATGTACAAAAAGTCTATGACTCGGGTACAATGGGAACGACTCTCTAACACTAAGGCTGGTCGGGAAGATCCTTCGAGGCGGAGCCACCTGCCTGGTCGGGTCCCTAGGCGGCCGCGGCAGCCTGGTCCTCCTCGGCCATGAGCCGCAAGGTCGCCTGCCAGAGCTCCGGGAGGTCGGAGAAGTCCAAAGCAGGGTTCCTTGCACACGGGGTGTAGATGGATCCGATCGCCCAGTCCGCGGCCTTCTCCTCCATCCCCTCAGAGAAGTGACCCTCTCCCTACTCTCCTGAAGCTCGGCCTCAAGAGCTAGTCTTTCTTGTTCAGAGGCCCCTTTGTCTTCTTAGCTCAGTCAGGGCCCATTCGAAGGTCACCCAGCATCTCCCTGGTCCGGCTCGCCGACCGCCTCGCGGAGGCCTAGGGCAATTGTCCTTTCAAGATCTTTAATCTCCGCCATACGACGGTCCGAGCTCCGCCTTTTGGAAATCCACTGTTCGTAAAGCGGCGTCCTTTTGGTGCAGATACCTGTTCGCCGCTTCGAACTGCCTGTGTTCTTTCAGCTTCGACGGACTCCAAGCTCTGCTGCTTACGCGACCTCCTCTTCCTAACGTGTCGCTTGTCCCCGGGTCCCCAGTAGCGTCTTCTCCATGGACATCCTCATCGCAAGCAATCCCTGTGAGCAGAGTACGAGTTAGAAATAAATCGGATTGAAATTTCAAGTACGGCTAGTTTACCTTGCTCGACATACTTTGAAGCAGCGAGCCTAGCAGTGCGTGCTAGTCAGACTGCAAAGGGTTCGCTTGTATGACTCCAGATGATCTGAATCGAAAGCGGCCATAAAGCGATAGACATGATGCTACGTGAGACTCCCCGAACGAATCTCTAGGGCAGTGCAGTCCTTTGCCTTGTCAGCTTGCACGCCTCACTCACGGACGGGCTCGCCTTGCCCAGACCTCCGAGGATCCCCACAGGCGCGACCTCGCAGGCTCTCCCTCCCTGCAGTTCAGTCTCCAGACTCATCGAGGCTGAACTTTGCTTTCTTCTTTGACCTGCAGGGTCCGGAGCCTTCCCGCTTGGGGCGAGCAACGCTGGCGAGCGGCCTATTCCATCTGGCCGGTTGCCCCTTACGAGCGAGGCTAGGCCGGGAAGCTCCCCGGGATACGATTCGCACCCGCCATGCCGAGCAGACGAGCAGACCTCCCTCTCGATCCTAGATCGAGGAAAGACAAATGGTGCTCGGCGGGGTGAGGACTCCTGACTTTGGGGGCATCGTTTCTGCATTCAAGGTCGTTAGTAAACGAAATCATTCTACGACCAGAAGGGAACCAAGTGTAACTTACCTTCAGGAGGTTCTAAGGACGCCTGGTCGCTGAAAAAATCATACTTCCGCAAGTTCGCGGTGTTCACAAGCTTCCTCGCGTCGCGACTATTCTCGTCCCGGATTGACTCGAAGGATACAAGCTGCATCCGAATCGGAGCGAGTAGCGACCGCTCGTCGCTACTATTAACGCTATTTTCAAAGCAGGTCGTTATTATGGATCAGGCGAGCAGATCATGAACTCAGCGAGAAAACCTACTTGGATCTTGAAAACGGCAATAGCCGTTGTAAAAGAAAAAGAAGAACTTTGTCTCGTAGGCTCCCGCATTGCTGGGGTAGCTGTGTATCCCCGCGGCAATGGTAGGTCGCCGAGACAGGTAGTACGAGTCCTTGTCCCTACTCTTCTTAAGGTAGTAGGCGACACCGAGCTCCACCGCCGTTGGCTCTCCCAAGCCGCTCTCGCAGCACGCGATGTACATCGCGACAGCGATGACATACGCGTTTGGCGTCAATTGCATCGGTGCGATCCTGAAATGATCCAGGACCGACTTGATGAAAGGATGGAAGGGAATCCTCCCTCCACCCTTGAAGATCTCCTCAGAGATCGCGGCAAGGCCATCGGCCGGGCGCCGTGACGATCTGGTGTGGTCGAGAACACCTACTCAAGCTGAATATCGTACTGCTTTATTCTATTATTATTATTCCTGGAAGTGAGAACCGAGTAGACATCGAGGGTGCAGTCCTCAGCTTCCCACCCGCGAGGACAGGTGGCTCCAACCTTCCTCCGAATGTCTGGATGTTGACGGTTCCATTCCAGTCTGCAACATCGACAGACACGGTCATTAGGGCCTTCGTGTTCGTCCCATGTAATGACACATGACACCTTAAAATCTACAAATGACTCGAGCCGCCATCCACGGCTCGAATCCAATGGCGGCGTCGCGTCTCCGGTGAAACGCCGGGAGACCCAACGCCACTATTCAACCAAACCAGTGCAAAAAAAATATATAATAAAGGAAAAGAAAAACCTTACTCTCTGAGATGCGAAGCTGATGCCGAAACTCGTTTCGATTGCCTGAAAAACGCCGATCGGAAGAAAACTGTTCCTGGTGTGTAAAGGTTTTTCACTTGAAGCGAAAGAAATTTCGGTGACCTCATCAGAAAAATGCAAGTTTTTATATGAGGGTTGCGAATCACGATAGGTTACCACCCCAACCAACCAAGGGCAAGCGACAAGCCCTCACTCTCCCCGCATTAAATGCACCCCACGCCGTCATTAAATAAAGACGCGATAATGGCTATGCGCTTCGACATTACGCTGCCACTAACGCATTGTTGTCAAGCGGTGCCGAAACCAAAGACGCGACGGCATTTGGCAGGGAATGTGTCGACAAAAGCTTTAAGCGATCACAGACTACAGTCAGAAAACCAGTTCATTGAATTGCAGCAGAGGCGTCCCTCAGATCCAGGTCGCTAAGGTGAAGATTGTCAGGTCGCTCTGGCAGGGAACAGCGCGAGATCGTGTTCGCCAGAGTTCTGTGCCGAGCTCATCCCGTTCAGGTCGGAGCGACCAAAAACTCCGACGTAACTTAGTTTCCAAGGTCCGACCCTCGAACCTTAAAAACTAGGGGGCTTCTGTTATGCCCAGGAAAATAAAGGGCTGACGTGGGAAAGTCACGTGAAGGGTGACCTGCTCCCGTCAGAGCAACGCGCACACGTCCGACCTGCCAAGTGATATGGAGCTCACACACGTCCATTTCCCTGCAATAAGTCGTGCGTTGTCAGCTTGGGAAAAGGAAAATGAGACGTAAAGCCGGATTACATCCTGACAATCACACCAAACCATGGATTTGGTGATGATTATACACTTTAGTTTGATATAAAACGAAGAAGACCCCATCATTAGGGGGATTCGGCCATTTTTCATACAAAGAAATCTCTCTCCTGTAATCATTTTTTGACTTTTTCATCTTATGTAAGTCAGCTCGCAACCGCGACCTGACCCACACTAACATCAATACAAATCAGTAGACGTAGGACTTGCTACCTTAGCATCCGAACCACTTAAAAAACTCCTTGTACATTTACTCCGCTTTATATATTCCATTTTCGCGGGTATTAACGGGCCAATCAACGTTACACACGTGAAAATTCGTTGGTGCTTAAACTGAGCATCAACATGTGGACTCAACGCATATGCGAGTAATGTAAGTAGCTTTCTCATAGTTATGCCCTCAAAAAATTTGGCCACTTTGTTCTTTCTTCAATAAGGTAAGTGGACTCAAACATTGAATTCAATTTATTTATTTAGTAAATCATTACTTGTCAAATCTTGTAACAACTCTGTCCAGCATTGGATGCTTCTCATACTCTATTAAACTTTGTTATCTGCATATATGTATTACTTTTAGCTGTGCATTTTCAGTTTTAAACATGCATTTTAACCTCGTTATCTATCTATATGATTTAATTGGTTTATCAGGATTTTGAATAAAGCTCCATGAAAATCACCAAATTATTATTAATATTTTTAAACTTATTAATAAATTTCACGTAAATATGACTTTTGTTCCGAAAAGAAAATGATTATACAATGATCTCAAGTCATAATGCCGGGAATGTTCTTGCAATGTTTTTCACTTGTAGAGATAATGTAGAGCTATGCCATTTATTTATTTTTATTGTCATTACTGATGTGAAATGTTGATTGTGTTTTGCAGTTTTCCGAATTTGTTTACTGAATGGAACTGACACAGGCTTGCGGATCCTAAAAGAAGCGAATAACACTTGAGTGAAACTTGGGGGTTGAAATCTTCTTACATAAAAGGTAAAGCTTTGTTTTTGTTGCCCTCTGAAGCTAGCTTTCTGCAATTTATATGGGTCATTCTATTTGGTTTGTCTTGTTTACTCTATGTTTGGGTGAATCCATGCCATGCCCTCTATGTTCTGCAGTTTGAATTGCTGTTATTACTTAAAATCAAGCATTCATCTGGTGAAGGACATTTGATAGTTTTAATTTCTCCTCTGACGAGGAAAAAAGGCCCGATCAAGGCAGCAGCCCATCCCATGCATATGGCATGTACTTCAGGTTGCACAATTCTTTTTATGAATTATTCATTCAATTCCTGAAATGTGGAATTGCCTCTTTCTGATGCCAGTCAGTTTGCAGCTCTCCCAGATGATTGAAAGGAAAGCAAAGCTGCAAAAACACACCAAAATGTTCATCATATAAGGAGATATTCTTTATGGGATAGGATTAACAGGATTATTACTCTGCTGTGGGAGGAAGCTAACCAAGTAATGAAAGAAGTTCAAGCTGACCAACAATGGAAGATAATACCACCTGCTTTGTTCAGAATTGCAAAATTTACAGTGACTGTTTCAGTCTTGCTTGTTCTCTGTGCACACACTAACGATAACCTTTTAGCTTGGCCTGTGGACACATGTTATGATGGCTGTCATTCTGAAATTCTCTGGATTTTCTTCCCTGGAATTCGGATTATGTTGCTGAACTATTGAATTAGATATGTTAGATGAAGACGACTACTGCTATATAATCTTTACCTGTTGGATGCTTTCTGTGTTGTGATTCAACATAGTTACTATCTAATGTTGGTGATGTTTGGTTTTCTAGGCAGTGAAATGATGTTGATTACTCTTTCTACTCTTGTAAGCTGCTACCATTTGGGTTTTTGTTTTCTACGTGAAACATTGGTTGGTTTTTTCTGGCCTTTTCCTGATGTTTTTGCCTGCTGAGGCTGCTTTTGTTTCTTGTATTTGCTTAATTAGTTTGCTTTCTTTCTATGGCTAATTGGCTATGCTGTGGCTATATAATACCATGTAAAAGTACATATTACAAGTTTTACCTTTTTGTTTTACAAGTTTCATTTTGATGTGTTGTTGCAGCAATCTATTGTAATAAAACCCCGCTCTTGATTGTCACAAACATTTTCCGGATGATATCTGATTGATGGGCGCATTTTTTTTTTTTTTTTCTCTATACAATATCACAATTGGATCTCATGAAATGGTAATTTTATTTGCTTCTAAGTTGGATTTATGATCTTATGAACCAATATTTTCCAGGCAGGTGAGTTTATGAAATAAGGTACAATGCATCCTGCTAAAATATTTTCTCAGTTGCCAATTTCATTGCCTCACCACTAGAACACACATCCGTTAGTTTTTAATAGATACATATCATTAGACTCATTACTAAAAAAATTCTGTATAGGAACTGTCACTTGGCAGAACCTTGGGACTTATCAAACCTGGAAGTATCACTTCTTAGAACCTGAGGACCTATTATAATTTGCATAATCACTTTATGGTCTCCAAAGTGATTATGCAATCAGCAAATAATTTGTTTTATAAAAGCATTCCTAAATAGGTATTTGTAGCTTTTAGAATTCAAAGATACTTTTGATTAATTATAAAATAATTCTAATGTTAATTTAAATTTTATTTTTTTATATAAATGATTTTAATTAAATGAATAATATAATAAAAATTAAATAATTAAAAAACTTTAGAATTGGTCAACAAGGTGTTTATCAGACGACAGTCATTGACAGTGGTCGGGCGCCACCGTCAGAAGGTGCATCTAACAGCACTACTATTTCATTGGGTAAATCATTGGCCGATCTGACTGCTCCATTGGGTAGATTGTTTCATTAGTCAGTTTTTACTTAACATCAGTTGGTTTCAAGGATGTTCATGTCATTACCCGATAAATTCTTTAATCAAAGTATCACTTCTTAGAACCTTAGGACCTATTAAATTTTCACCAAACCTGAGAGACTAAAATGTTATTTAACACATCATAACACGTGATGCACACGTGACATGGTCAGGTGATAAACTCCTGCTGCCTAAAGCTCTTCTTCGTTCGAATCGGTGCGGTGGAATCTCAATTTTTACTCTAATCGGACTACTCTCGTGTGTTGTTTAGTAGCGAGAGAGAAGGCAATGAAAAGCGTGGGAAATGGGGTTTAGGCACTGTTCTTTCGCGCCAAATTTTGTTGTTAATCGCGATATCAAATCCTAATTCTTCACTTACGTAATCTGTGAGAAAGAGCCAGACTGAAGAAGAAGACTTGGTATGTAAAACCCCATTTTTACTGTTATTGGCTTTGATCGATTAATTCTTTATATAATTTGTTGTTTTTTTTATTGATTTTTCGTTGTTTTGGATGTTGAATCCGCACTGTATATTTCTTAATTTTTAGTAAATAATTTCACTGAATCCGACCCATTTTTTGAAATCCACATAGACAAATCAATGAATGAATATGGTATTTATATGAATGTATGTCTTACCAGCGATCAATACTTTGAAGTAAAAATCACACTTGATGTCAAGCAGATGATAAGGATCATAATAGTTTTATCTTCCTCAGTTTTAGAGTTTTCCAAATCCTGACTTGCCGGTCAATTTATTAGAAGATGTTAAATAACCTCTTTTTTTGTTTTAAAAATGGTGATTCAATAGGTTTTCAGATTTATTTCATATTGTTATGAGATTTTGAATATGTCAATTAACTAGTAATATTTTCGCTGTGTGAATTCTCTTTATGATTCTGTCCATGATTCCATTCATAAGAACATGAATAGCCAACTAATCATATTATAAAATAAAATAAGAGGATTATGGCAAATTGAATTTTTGAAGAAAGATCAATTAACCTCCAGATGATAGAGACAATATGAATTGTGATGGGCTGGAAGATGGGTGCAAGGTGGGTGGAGGAGGGAGTGGCAAATTGAATTTTTAAAGATCAATGGATGATAAGTATCAATTGTATGGATAGTTTAAGTAACATATTTAAGTTACTCTCACCTAACCCTTATGATTTATGATTGGGAGTTTTTAAAGTTTTAGGCTGGCTATGTTTTGTTAATGCGAACAAAAATGAAAACAATAAAACAGAAGAAGGGAAGGTAACTTGTAGGAAAAAAAATGAAAGTAGCAATGAAATAGTGGAATATAAAGTCAATTACTCAATTATGTGATGTTTTAGTTCAGCATTTTGTTAATGAGAAGATCATGTATGTGTAAGATATGATTACAGTATCGTGTCCTTTGAATTGCTTACACTCAGTTTGAATAGTGAGGGGTACCTTCAGTTTTTTGTTGCGCATTCAAGGAGGAAAAACATACAATTTTGCATGGTGAAAAAGTGCGGAGTCAAGTTGTTGTACCCCAAAGATAATGATTTGAGAAGAGATGCAAGAGTGGATAGAGACCACAGATTGACGCTATAAATTGCTTTGTTGATGACTGTTTGAGCTGCTGTCTAGGTTTCTGCCCGATGGATGACTACAAGAGATTAAGTGAAATTTTAGATAGTATATATGTTTTCTCAAGCCTTGTTTTGTATGGTTCTTTTTGTGCCTTGACGTGTATGCGGATAACTAGTAAGAATCATTCTCATAGTTATGCAATCTTTCTTCTATAATTAGGTAAGTGGACTCAAACTTTGAATTTAATTTATTTATTTTATGAAATCATTACTTGTCAAATCTTCTATTCAACTCTTTTTAGTAGTGTTGGATACTTCTCTTACTCTATTAAACCTCGTTATCTGCAGCTATGTATTGTGCTTTGCCATGCATTTTTAGTTATAATTCATGTTTGGTGTTATAATTAGGAGTAAGACTCGTTCCGTTCCCTTAAATAGGTGTCGTCTTGTTTTTTAATCTATAAATTTTCCTCATACTGCCACCAAAAAAAAAAAAAAAAATCTTTTAAATTTTTGACATGTTACACCTTTTAAAAATTTTCCTTTAATAGTTGCTTATGGTTATTCCTAAACTAGTTCCGTTTGGGTTCTAATATATGATTTATGGGTGAAGCATTGAACATGTCCTATATTTTTAGACTGGTTTATAACCCACGTAAATCACCCAATTGTTATTAATAATTAAGAAAAAATGGGGGGGCATAATTAATAAATCTCACATGGTTATGACTTTTTTATTTTTTAAAAATGATTATACAATGAACTCAACTGATAATGAATGGAAAGTGATCTTGCATTATTTATTCACATGTAGAAATAACATAGGACTATGTTTTTGTTGTTATTATTGATGTAATTTTTTTTCCTTTTTTTTATATTTTACAGTACATTTCATAGGATGCGCACTGAGTGAAACCTGGAGGTTGGAATCTTCTTGCAGAAAAGGTGATGTAAGTCCAAATGCATGAGCTTATTATAGTACGTTGGAATAAGTTGATAGGATTCCCTTTTGTGTCCTTATGTCCCTCCAATGGTAGAATGATGGCTGATGCTTGTGCAAATTCAGCACTGAGGAAACCCTCCAGAGGAAATGTACTCCATCATTTCTAGGGTTTCTTGTTTCAGGATATACCAAATCTTTGAACATATAGTTGTGGTAGTGTCCTGCATTATAGTTTTATGGTTTCTAGATAAGGCTTACTTTATGTTGCTCTCTGAAGCTACTCAGCGCGCTGGCTTTCATCAATTTATATTCATGCCCTATGCTCTGCAGTTCTTTATTCCAGACTTATTGAAGCGCCCCTTTTTTATGCTATTCAGTTTGCTGTCAGGCAAAAGAGACAATTGAAGAGTCAGAGTATACTTCTAAGAGATATTTTTAGATGAATTCAATTGAATTGAACATTGCCCTATTTATACAAAAGTTCAATAACTATAAAAGGAAACATAATATTATCATAATTTGGTAATCTCACTAAATGAGGTAACACAATATCACTACTCTTAAGTAAGGAAATTAAATATCTTATAATAATGTTTGTAATCTTCCCGGTTAAAGAAATAGAATATCAACAACAAAGATATTACAGATACAAATATATAATATTGGTGAGAGTGAGAGGAAGAAGTAAATTAAAGCTAACGAAACTTCACTGAAGATTCAATTGGTGAGAGTGAGAGGAACAAGTAATTGAAAGCTAATGAAACTTCACCTAAGATTCAATGCTGACGTTGAACATGTTATGACTGTGCTCAGTTGTACAAATATAAGGTTTATTTCATTAATTCAGTGAACATTCCAAATCTCTCTGTTTTATTTTTTTTATCTTTAATCTCCTTAATCGTCAAGAGAGAAGACAAATAGACATGGAGAATGGTCAGTACAAGCAATCATCAGGATCTGAGAAACGTATAACCATTCATGACTGTGCTCAGTTGGGGGATATTGATGGGTTTCAGAAGCTACTTCAGGAGAATCCATCTCTTCTCAACGAAAGAAATGCAATTGTAAGATTAATTTTTTTCTTTTAGTATTAATTTTTCATTAGTGAATATATATCTCTTGAAAGAATTTGATTTTGTCAGTTGGTTCTTTAGAGGGTTTTGGGCAAATTAAGAAGGGAACAAAAATTAAGTTTCTTTGCAGATTAGTTAATGGGTGTGTATATCTTCCATTTTATGTATTCATTTTGGTTTAAGTGCAGATGCTGGAGACACCCCTTCATCTTTCTGCTGGTAACAACAAGACAGAAATAGTGAAATTTATGCTTGAATGGAAAGGAGACTATAAAGTTCACTTGGAAGTGGACAATATGGTAAGTGAAATTTACCTGTTTTATATTTTATTAATTTTCCGGAGAGAAATCTAAGCACTATAAAGCCAAAAATTATGCTAGTAAAAATATGACAGCTTAAAAAAAAATCTTACTTGAAAAACCATGTGTTATATATTGATCTGTTGAGTTTTGTAGTATGGAGAAACTCCATTGCATGTAGCAGCCAAGAATGGGTGCAATGAAGCTGCACGATTACTTCTTGCTCATGGTGCTTCTGAGGATGATTTAACTGAGGTGTTTTTTAATTGTACCACTTTCCCTGAAAATGTGATAGTGATATATTTTCATTCAATTTATTTCCCATTTTTACATGCAGTATGGAGCGACACCACTAAAGCTTGCGGTTTTGCATGCAGTTCGAACTGAAGACTGTTCAATTGTCAAGACATTGCTCGAGAATAATGCTGATTATAATGTTAAAGATGATGTATGGATTTTAATTTATATTCTAAAATAATATATAAATATATATTTATTGCTAAATATGAGTAACTTTGAATGCAGAAGGGCATGACCGTTCTAGATCATCTTTCAAAAATCCCAGAAAGTGGGAAGCTGCGTGATGTATTTCTCTCTCATCAAGAAGAGCAACAAAAGAAAAAGGTACTTGAAGCATGCAGCAAGGAAAAAGAAAAGATGGATGCCCTTGATAAAGAGCTATCAAATATTGTGGGTCTGGATGAACTCAAGATGCAACTTCGGAAATGGGCAAAGAGCTTTCTTGTGGATGAGAGGCGCAAGGCCCTTGGACTGAAAGTTGGCACTCAAAGACCTCCTCACATACCGTCACAAGGAAATCCTGGAACAGGTAAAAAATATTGCTGCTTAATTTATAGATCTTTCCTTGAGGGTACTGGTGCATCTAGAGTTTTAGATTTGAGCACCTATTTTTTTTTTTTTTTGAAATCCCAGGAAGGGTGCTACCCCACCCTAGGCCTCCATTGGCTTTGCCAACGATGAATGTTGGCACTGGGAAACTTCCTCACATGGCATCTCCAGGAAATCCTGGAACAGGTAAAAATTATTGCTGCAAAGGGCATTCTTTTGGATTGGGTAGTTAATAATTTTATATAGTATCGAGGGATTGGGAGTAATAATTTATAGTGATTTTATTTTATTTTATTTATTTATTTATTTTTGGCCTTAAACCCCAGGAAGGATGCTACCCCACCCTAGGCCTCCATTGACTTCACCAATGATGAATGCAAGCACTGGAAAAGTTCCTAACATGGAAGTTCCAGGAAATCCGGGGACAGGTAAACTTGTTGCTTACTTTATCTTTCCTTGAGGGTACCGGTGCATCTAGACTTTTAAATTTGAGGGACTATTGTTTATAAAAACTATTAGACTCTTATCTTCCAAAGTACAACAAAATATCATTAGACTCTATAATCCAAATAAAATAGGCAAAGGGCTTTCTTTTGAATGAGAGGCACAGGGCCCATAGACTGAAATTCAGTTGTAGAACTAGGATTTTGAGTGAGAGGGACAAAATTCAAAAAATAATATATTTTAAATTTTTTCATAATGATAAACTAAAATTCTTTTTGTTCAGTACAATTATAATTTTTCTAATATATGGCGAAACAAATAAAAGAAATGATACTAACATAAGGAAACTTATAAAAACAAAATCATTATTTTCTCAAGGTAAATTAAATTAAAGAAACTGAATTGAATAGGATTCATAAATGAATGAAGAATTTGTTTTATATCAAAGCTTTAATTTATGAAGTTTGTATAAAATTTGTTTTACTTATTTATAATATAAAATTTTATTTAGTTTTTTTTTTGGATTAATTATTATATTGGGCAACTAAATTTGTATATGGTGGACTTAAATGCAATCTAACATTTCATTTAATTTTTTTTTATAGGCTTAAATATTGGATTAGGTAAATTTTCATTTAACTTGTTTTTGGGATTAACTATTTTGAGGGTAATTAGTAATTTTATAAAGTATTAAGGGCCTAAGGTAATAGTTTGTATTTTTCCTTGTTCTTTTTTAAATACCAGGGAGGGCAGTGGCTCACCCTGGGCTTGCACTGCCTCCGCCATTGCTGAAAGTTGGCACCAGAAGACTTCCTCACATGATATTTCTAGGAAATCCTGGAACAGGTAAAATTGATGCTCACTTCAGCTTTCCTCGAATTAAATCTAACATTCTTTAAATGGATTTGTCCTTTTTGTTTGTTTTAAATAGAACTTGTGTACTTTCTCAATTATTTTCTACAAAAAAGTGTATGCAAATTAATATTACTCCTAACATAATATTTTGTTTTCTTAAATATCAATTTATTTATTTGTTTATTTTTAATATTAGGTAAGACAATGGTGGCTCGAATCCTTGGAAGACTACTCCATAGCGTGGGAATTTTGCATACCTCTAATGTAAAAGAAGTTCAAAGGGCAGATTTAGTTGGTGAACATATTGGTCACACTGGACCAAAGACCAGGGAAAAGGTACATCACTTTGTTTTTCATGTCATGTGTTTGACTAATTCATGTTAAATGTACAAACTAAATATACAAATTCTTATATAAAAACTTATGTGACGCAATTCTTCAAACTGATGTGACACAATTCTTTTATAGTCATTTAATGGATCCTGTATCCACTCTTTTACCTTTTATATTTCAAAATGCATAATATCTTAGAAACAAATTTTATTTTAACCAGAAAAATAATTTCATAAACAGATCAAAGAAGTTGAGGGAGGTATTCTGTTTGTGGATGAAGCATATCGACTAATCCCGGGGCAGAGATGTGATCGTGACTTTGGGTTAGAGGCCTTAGAAGAGATCATGTCTTGTATGGAAAGTGGAAAAGTTTTAGTCATATTTGCTGGCTACAATAAACCAATGCAACGTGTAACATCTTCTAATGAAGGTTTTAGCAGAAGGGTTACCAACATTTTTAAGTTTAAAGATTTGAGCTGTGAAGAATTAGCTAATCTTCTCCATATCAAGATGAGTAATCAAGCAGAGGATGACTTGTTATATGGGTTCAAATTACATTCTTCTTGTAGTGAAAATGCCATTGCAGAGCTAATACAGAAAGAGACAACAGAAGTGCAGCGTAGGAAAATGAATGGAGGTCTAGTGGATATAATGCTAAATAATGCTAAGGGGAATTTGGATTTTAGGATAACTGATGATTGTGTCGAGAGTGATGAATTGTTTACGATCAAATTAGAGGATTTTGAAGCAGCTTTGAGATTGTTACCCAAATAGCATCACTATTAGCGTTTGAATGTGATGTATAAGTTTTCTGGGTTTATGCGTTGAACTTTTAATTTTTATTAGCAGTAACAATTTTATGTATTAGGGATGATAAAAATCTCAACTCTTTTTTGGTCTAGTACTATTTTACTTTTTCTTTAGCTATTTTAACTCTTTTTTTTTTTTTCTTAATATATAAGAAATCCTTGATGTTGGAGGCATTAACGGTTATGGCATGAATACGGAAAAAAATATTTTTGACGAGCAGACTCTATGCAGGCCTTCAAGTTTTTCAAGTGAGAAGAGATCCTTATTTTGTAAGTAACCATGGAAGTTAATAAAGATTTAGTCATTGTTGGTGCGAGAATGAATGCCCTATGATATGAAAAGAACATAAATTTGTTTACAAATTTAGCCAATAGCTCTTGTTGAATGATTGTGTGTAGAAAATAATAATAATAATAAAAAAGTTAATCTATTTTTTAAACCCCTTTGAATATAAAATTAGAAATTAAAACTCAATTTGAATTTTTAATAATGAAACTCAATATGTATTAAAATAAAAAAGATTGGTATTATTGGAGCCCTCCAAAACTCTTTTAAATAATTGAATCTTAATTAAGTTTATTCTTATATGCATTTTTATATTTAAAAAAATTAAAACTAAAATTTAAATTTAAAAAGAGTTTAAATAGGAGTTTAAAAAACACGGTTTAACGGAAAATTAAAGTTGGTAAATCAAATAATGAGAGCTCATTGGCCCATTAGTTATTGAAGTTGCCATCAGATAGTGAGAGCCCATTGGCCCATTAGCTTAAACCCGTTTAAGACCATCACAGAGAGAAAGAATGAAAGATAAAAGAGAGGGGGATGAAAGGCATTAGCATCTTCCAGGAAAAAAACAAGATCAGAAGAGTAGAAAATTTAATGCAAATAGTAAGTGACAGTGAAACGTAAAATTCGATTTTAGGGTTCATGGCACATTAATTACACAGGGTTAGTTTCTAAAGTCAAGTAAAAAAGTGAATCAATTATCAGAATAATAATGTTTTATTTGACATTGCACAATCCAGAGCATCAACAAGAATATATCTGCATTTCCATAACAAAACAATGTGATTAAAAACATTATCAGGAAGTCAATCACTCAATTATCTTATGTTTTAGTTTAGCCCTTGATTGTCTTGTTAAAACATGGGCTCAAACCATAGGCCTAATTCATCCAGCTAATCTCTCACTAGTGAACGAGAGAGCTAGTTGGCACACACTTTCCCATTACTTTCCTGTGAAGAGAACATGATAAAAGCAAGATAATTTCAAAGATAATCGTCTTAATCAACCAAAAATTAGGGTAGGTGTGGTTAACCGTTTAGACAAGTCCAATTCTAAAAGCAACCAAAATATTCTTGTATGGACGAATGGGGTTTTTAATGGATTAGATTACTAGAGCTTAAATATTCGATTTAAGTTAACATACAGGTCATGTTTAAGGGCACCATTTATTTATTTATATTACGCAAATTATGTTAATCTATTAGATTAAAATATTTTGGATGGTGAAATTTAATACAGTTTTTACAATTAGCACATTTTAGAAAAAAAAAACATTAATCTAAGGCTTAAAAATTGTATCATAACTTTTCTAGAAAATGTATATCTACTATAAAAATTCCCGTGTCTCTTAGTAGACAGAGACAATGAAAAGCGCTGGAAATGGGGGTGAAGACACCGTTGATTCGCACCAAATGTAGGGTTTATCACACTAGTCAGAAGGAGCCTGAGGACTTGGTATGTATATCTCATTTTCCCTAATTTCATTGTCGGTTAATTTTGAATCCCTAATTTCACCAATTTCTGAAACCCACTTCCACTTAGTTAATTCACTTCTTGTGAAAACCCAGTTACGAATTTTCTGGTTGCATGTTTCAGTATGAAAGTGTTGAGCCCCATCTGAGTTTGGTAACAGAGCAAATAATGGGCAATGTAGAAGGATATATTATGAATTTCTCGAAATTTTAATGTAAACCCTTGATGAGGAGTCTCTTGTGTGTGAATTAATAAATCAGTGTAACACAAGCACACCAAATGTGAATGGTTTATGAGTTCCTGGTTGCGGATGCAATTATAGGTCTAGTCAAAAAAAAAAAAAAAAAAAAAAAAAAGAGGCAATGCATGTTCTAGGAAAAGAGATAAAGTTGAAATGCTTAGAGATTGATGCAAATACTCAATTATATGATGATGTCTTGGTTGAGCTCCCTATGTTTTTGCCCATGTGAACTGACTGTCATTTGTGGAAAGTTAATGGCTTCTTTTTCTTCTTCCACTATTGCTAGACTAAAGTATCGTCTTTTTCTTAGTTTCAGAGTTGAGGACCCCATGACAATTTTACTAGCCATCGTTATGAAGCCTTATGTCAGAAAATGATTGAGACTTTCATTAATGAAGATTAACTTATTAGAAGAGATCAAATTTCTCCATCTCTTTTGACTGCATTCCTGCCGACAGTACTTTTACACTAGGAAAGAAATTTTTTTTTTTCCCTATAGTGTAAATGACCGTCAGGAATGGAGATTTGGATTTTAAAGAAAATGGAGGACTACATCAAGAGATTTCAATTTGTTGGGGGGCAATCTAGAAAAGAGTATGTTAGGAATTTCTCAATAATGGTTAAATTTTCTTGAACAGACTTGGGGAGGTCACTGTTTTAATTTGAAAACTTTTGGGTGTAAGGAGAGGCTAAATTATTTGATCATTTTTTATTACCTAAGGATATTGAATCAATTGATTGGATATAAATAATTTTTCTTATGTTCGTACAGAGCTCTCCCGTGTCTCTTAATATTCTTGATTAGTGAGAAAGGACGGCCGTCCAAAGATTTTCTTTTTTGATTTGTAAAACCAAAATAATAGACGGGCGTCTATTTCTTACGGATGCCCGTCCAAACGTAAGGGACGACCGTCCACAATTGGTGGATGGGTGTCCAGAAAGTTTTTTTTTTTAATTTTCATTTTTCGGTTAAGGACAGGCGTCCATTATTTGTGGGCGTCCGTCCAAAAGTAATAGACGACCGTCCATAATGGATTGACGACCATCCCTAATGTTTATAAAAAAAAATTTATTGTATTTTACTTATGAACCGGCGTCCTTTAAAGGGGGACGCCCGTCTATGGCATATGGACCCCCGTCCATATAATATGGACGGGAGTCCATGTGAGTGAACGACCGTCCATATTTACTAGAAAAATAATTATAGAAAAATCAGGCATGGTGTGAGTCAAGGGTACACATAGGCTGGTACAGATTTTCGATGCAGAATATTTGGTGTCCGTAGCTTTGTTGTTTGTTTATTTATATTACGCAAATTATGTTAATCTATTAGATTAAAATATTTTGGATAGTGAAATTTAATACAGTTTTTACTATTAGCACGTTAAAAAAAAAAAAATTAATCTAAGGTTTAAAAATTGTATCGTAACTTTTCTAGAAAATGCATATCTACTATAAAAAATCCCATGTCTCTTAGTAGACAAAGAGACAATGAAAAGCGCTGGAAATGGGGGTGGAGACACCGTTGATTCGCACCAAATGTGGGGTTTATCACACTAGTGAGAAAGAGCCTGAGGACTTGGTATGTAAATCTGCTTTTCCCTAATTTCATTGTCGGTTAATTTTGAATCCCTAATTTCACCAATTTCCGAAACCCACTTCCACTTAGTTAATTCACTTCTTGTGAAAACCCAGTTTCGAATTTTTTGGTTGCATGTTTCAGTATGAAAGTGTTGAGACCCATCTGAATTTGGTAACAGAGCAAATAGTGGGCAATGTAGAAGGATATATTATGAATTTCTCGAAATTGTAATGTAAACCCTTGATGAGGAGTCTCTTGTGTGTGAATTAATAAATCAGTGTAACACAAGCACACCAAATGTGAATGGTTTATGAGTTCCTAGTTGCGGATGCAATTATAGGCCTAGTCAAAAAAAAAAAAAAAAAAAAATTGAAATGCTTAGAGATTGATGCAAACACTCAATTATATGATGATGTCTTGGTTTAGCTCCCTATGTTTTTGCCCATGTGAACTGACTGTCACTTGTGGAAAGTTAATGGCTTCTTTGTCTTCTTCCACTATTGCTAGACTAAAGTATCGTCTTTTTCTTAGTTTCAGAGTTGAGGACCCCATGATAATTTTACTAGCCATCGTTAAAGCCTTATGTCAGAAAATGATTGAGACTTTCATTAATGAAGATTAACTTATTAGAAGAGATCAAATTTCTCCATCTCTTTTGACTGCATTCCCGCCGACAGTACTTTTACACTAGGAAAGAAATTTTTTTTTCCCTATAGTGTAAATGACCGTCAGGAATGGAGAGATGGATTTTAAAGAAAATGGAGGACTACATCAAGAGATTTCAATTTGTTGGGGGGCAATCTAGAAGAGGGCATGTCAGGAATTTCTCAATAATGGTTAAATTTTCTTGAACAGACTTGGGGAGGTCACTGTTTTAATTTGAAAACTTTTGGGTGTAAGGAGAGGCTAAATTATTTGATCATTTTTTATTACCTAAGGATATTGAATCAATTGATTGGATATAGATAATTTTTCTTATGTTCATATAGAGCTCTCCTGTGTCTCTTAATATTCTTGATTAGAAATTGACCGTCAACGACGGCCATATCTTTGGTCATCGTTATAGCTAAAGATGGCCATCGTTTTGGCCTTTTTCGACCGTCGCGGCCACGGCAAGCCGTGGATCTAGCCTTTTCCGGCTAGATCCGTTATAGATCTGGCTAGAAAAGGTTATAACAACGCGTTACGACGATCCGATTGGTACGTGTCGTAGCGTGTAACGTCTATTTTCAGCTGATTTTAGCGGTGGTGGTCGAAATCTGGCACTGCGGTAGTGGGGGTGTTTTTGTTATTTTATACATTAGGGTGTTTAATTAAATTAGCAAACCTGGCTAGATTTTAGCGGTGGTGGTCGAAATCTGGCACTGCAGGTAGTGGGGGTGTTTTTGTTATTTTATACATTAGGGTGTTTAATTAAATTAGCAAACCTAGAGGCTTTTTCATACATTTTTAAATTTTACCTCGTAATACTCCCTTATCTAACTACTTAATATTATTCTTAAAATCCTATCCAAAATAATAAACCAAACATGCCTATAGATATTAGGGATACAAATATATAATTATATATTCTTGGTGAGAGTGAGAGGAAAAAGTAAATGAAAGCTAACGAGATATCATTGAAGATTCCATGCTGACGTTTAACATGTTATGTCATTAATAAAGCAAAATAACTGAGCATATATGCTTATAAAAAGGGAAAAACGAAACTTTGTTTCATTAATTCAGTGAACATTCCAAATCTCTCTTTAATCTCCTTAATCTTCACGAGAGAGAAGACAAATATGTTGGTCAAAGGACGAAAATGAAAAAAATTCAAGTATCAGGAGGAAATATAATTCAAGTCAGTTGTACAATGCACTTTACTACTTTACTCTTCGTCTTTGTCTTGGCATAAAACAGTAAAGTTTTTGTTTACTGTAGCATTACGAATTCAGTCATCAAGTAAAGAAAATCAAACATATTTCTCTCTGTTTTTCAGTTTTGTTCGCAAACCCTAAGCTAGTTTTACAAAATAGACATGGAGAATGGTCAGGATCAGGGTAAACAATCATCAAGATCTAAGAAACTTATTACCATTCATGACTCTGCTCAGTCGGGGGATGTTGATGGGTTTCATAAGCTACTTCAGGAGAATCCATCTCTTCTCAACGAAAGAAATGCAATTGTAAGATTTTTTTTTCTTTTAGTATTAATACATATATACACTTGAAAGAATTAGATTTTATCAGCTGGTTCTTTAAAGGGTTTTGGACAAATTAAGAAGCAAAACAAAAATTAAGTTTCTTTGTAAATTAATTAATTTAAGTACAACTAATCTGAGTGTGTATATCTTCCATTTTATGTATTCATTTTGGTTTAACTGCAGATGTTGGAGACACCCCTTCATCTTTCTGCTGGTAACAACAAGACAGAAATAGTGAAATTTCTGCTTGAATGGAAAGGAGATGACAAAGTTGACTTGGAAGCGAAAAATATGGTAAGTGAAATTTATCTGTTTTATGTTTTATTAATTTTCCGGAGAGAAATCTAGGTCTGTTTGGTTTATTATTTTGACACTTTTTAGAATATAATTTTGAAAAAAGTTAAATTGGGTGGATATTATGAAGTAGAATTTGAAAATTAACAAAAATACCCTATATGTTTGTTTATTTACTAAACACCCCTATAATAAAATATTAAAAGTTAACAAAAACACGTCTAACCCATCCATTAAATATGGACAGCCGGCCACCACCGCCAGAGGGTGGCCGGAGTCGCGTATCGGCTCATGACCAGTTGGATCTTGCCGGTTGTGCGCTGATATGGCTTTTTCCTGTCAAATCCACGGTAGATCTTATCGGAAAAGGCCAGATCTAACCGTAACGACGACCAAAGATACGACCGTCGTTGATGGTCAATGACGACCATATCTTGGCCGTTGTTGACGACTATCTACAGCCAAAGATCTGATCGTTGACGGCTAGATCTTTGGCAATAGATCTGGCTTTTTCCAGTGGATCTGGCCAGAAAATGCTAGATCAGCGCATTATCAGCCAAATTTAGCCGGTAGTGCACCATTACACTAGATTCTGGCTAGCTTCCGGCCGTGGTAGCCAGAATTTGGTAAATGTGGATTGTTTGGATGTTTTTGTAATTTTTTAAAAAAAATTAGGGGTATTTAGTTAAATTAACAAATTTAAGGGATTTAAAAAAATTGAATAATATAAAATAATATTTTGAGAATAAGTTAATTTTACTATTTAACTTTATTGGAAAAATCAAGAATAAGAGAGAGAGAGAGAAACCATCTTCCTTGAAAAACCATGTGTTATATATATTGATCTGTTGAGTTTTGCAGTGTGGAGAAACTCCATTGCATTTAGCAGCCAAGAATGGATGCAATGAAGCTGCACGGTTACTTCTTGCTCATGGTGCTCATGTTGAAGCTGAAAATATTGTAAGTGAAATTCATCTGTTTTATATTTCATTAATTTTCCGGAGAGAAATCTAAGCAGTATAAAGCCAAAAGATATGCTTAAAAATATGACTGCTTTAGAAAAGAGAGGAAAACTAAAAAAACTTATCTTACTTGAAAAACCATGTGTTATATATTGATCTGTTGAGTTTTGCAGTGTGGAGAAACCGCATTGCATTTAGCAGCCAAGCATGGGTGCAGTGAAGCTGCACGATTACTTCTTGGTCATGGTGCTCTTGTTGAAGCTGAAACTGAGGTGTTTTTTAATTCTGAACAACTTTTCCCGAATAATGTGATAGTGATATATTTTTATTCAATTTATTTCCCTTTTTTACATGCAGTATGGAGCAACACCACTAAAACTTTCGGTTTTGCACTCAATTCGAACCGAAGACTGTTCAATTGTCAAGACTTTGCTCGAGAATAATGCTGATTATAATGCTAAAGATAATGTATGGATTTTGATATATATTCTAAAATAATATATATATAAATATCAGTAATTTAAGTAACTCAAAATGCAGGAGGGCATGACTGTTCTAGATCATCTTTCAAAAATCCAAGAAAGTGGGAAGTTGCGTGATGTACTTCTCTCTCATCAAGAAGAGCAACGAAAAAAAAAGGCACTTGAAGCATGCAGCAAGGAAAAGGAAACAATGGATGCCCTTGATAAAGAGCTATCATATATCGTGGGTCTGGATGAACTCAAGATGCAACTTCGGAAATGGGCAAAGAGCTTTCTTGTGGATGAGAGGCGCAAGGCCCTTGGACTGATAGTTGGCACTGAAAGACCTCCTCACATCCCATTTCAAGGATATCCTGGAACAGGTAAAAATCATTGCTGCTTAATTTGATAGATCTTTCCTTGAGGGTGCTACTGTTTATAAAAACTTATAGAGTCCATCATTCAAATTGAAACAAATATCCATAAACCCTATAATCAAAACTAAATGGGCAAAGGGCATTCTTTTGGATTGGGTAGTTAAATTTCTATATGATGGATTTAATTATTATCTAACATATCATTTAATTTGTTTTTAGGCTTAAAAACTGGATTTGGTAAAATTTTCATTTAGCATGTTCTTTGGTTTAATTATTTTGGTGGTAATTAATAATTTTATAGAGTATTGAGGATCTAAGAGTAATAATTTATAGCTTTTTTTATTGGGGTTTAAATCCCAGGAAGGGTGCTTCCCCACGGTAGGCCTCCACTGGCGAAACCTTTGTCAAAGATGAATGTTGGCACCGGAAAACTTCCTCCTATGGCATTTCCAGGAAATCCGGGAACAGGTAAAATTGTTGCTTTATCTTTCCTTGAGGGTACCCGTGCATCTGGACTTTTAGATTTGAGGGACTATTGTTTATAAAAACTATTACACTCTCATCCAAATTAAAACAAAATATCATTAGACTCTGTAATCCAAATAAAATGGGGAAAGGGCATTCTTTTGCATGAGAGGCACAGGGCCCTTAAACTGAAATTCAGTGGTAGAACTAGGATTTTAAGTGAGAGGGCCAAAATTTAAAAAATATATATATTTTAAATTTTTTTATAATGATAATTAAAAAATTTGGCTTAATACAATTATAATTTTTCTAATATATAGTGAAGCAAATAAAAGAGATGATACTAGCATAAGGAAGCATATAAACAAGTCATTATTTTCTAGTAAATTAAAGAAACTAAGTAGAATAGGATTCATAAATTAATGAAGAATTTGTCCTCTATCAAAGCCTTAATTTATGAAGTTTGTATAAATGTTTTTTATTTAATTTATAATCTAAAATCTTATTTAGTTTATTTTTTGGATTGATTATTATATTGGGCAACTAAATTTGTATATGGTGGACTTAATATAATCTAACAGTTCATTTAATTTTTTTTATAGGTTTAAATATTGGATTAGGTAAATTTTCATTTAACTTGTTTTTGGGATTAACTATTTTGGGGGTAATTAGTAATTTTATAAAGTATTAAGGGCCTAAGGCAATAGTTTGTATTGTTCCTCGTTCATTTTAAAATACCAGGGAGGGCACTGCCTCACCCTGGGCTTGCACTGCCTCCGCCATTGCCGAAAGTTGGCACCAGAAGACTTCCTCACATGGCATTCCTAGGAAATCCTGGAACAGGTAAAATTGCTGCTCACTTTAGCTTTCCTTGAGTTAAATCTAACATTCTTTAAATGGATTTGCCCTTCTGTTTGTTTTAAATAGAACTTGTGTACTATCTTAATGATTTTCAAAAAAAAAAAAAAAAAGTTATCCAAATTAATATTACTCCTAACATAATATATTGTTTTCTTAAATACCAAATTAATTAAATTTTTCTTTTGTTCATATTGGATATTAGGTAAGACAATGGTGGCTCGAACCCTTGGAAGACTACTCCATAGTGCGGGAATTTTGCGTACCCCTATTGTAAAAGAAGTTCAAAGGACAGATTTAGTTGGTGAATATATTGGTCACACTGGACCAAAGACTAGGGAAAAGGTACACTGCTTTGCTTTTCATATCACATGTTTAATGAATTCCTGGTAATTAATATGCAAATGTGGCTAAACTCTTTTATAGTCATTCGATGGATCATATATCAAACATATTTTATGTTGTATGGTTTATTTTAACCAAAAAAAAAAATTCATGCACAGATCAAACAAGCCGAGGGAGGTATTCTTTTTGTGGATGAAGCTTATCGACTAATCCCTTGGGAGAGATGTGGCCGTGACTTCGGGTTAGAAGCCTTAGAAGAGATCATGTCGTGTATGGACAGTGGAAAAGTTTTAGTCATATTTGCTGGCTACAATGAACCAATGCAACGTGTAATATCTTCTAATGAAGGTTTCAGCAGAAGGGTTACTAACATTTTTAAGTTTAAAGATTTGAGCTGTGAAGAATTAGCTAATCTTCTCCATATCAAGATGAGTAACCAAGCGGAGGATAACTTGTTATATGGGTTCAAATTACATTCTTCTTGTAGTGAAAATGCCATTGCGGAGCTAATAGAGAAAGAGACAACAAAAGTGCAACGTATGAAAATGAATGGAGGTTTAGTGGATATAATGCTAAAGAATGGCAAGGAGAATTTGGATTTTAGGATTACTGATGATTGTGTAGAGAGTGATGAATTGCTTACCATCAAATTAGAGGATTTTGAAGCAGCTTTGAGATTTTTACCCAAATAGCATCACTCTTAGTGTTTGAGTGTGACGTATAAGTCTTCTGGGTTTGTGCGTGTTTGAGTATTAAGTTAGCTCGTTTATCAGTTGAACTTTTCATTTGTATTTGCAATATAACTATTTTAAGTATTTGGGATAATAAAATCTCCACTCGTTGTTTGTCATTTTTATCTTTATTACTTAGTATTGTTTTACTTTTTCTTTAACTATTTTATTACTTAGTAGGTCTTCAAGTAAGAAGACATCCTAGTTATGGAGTTAACCATGGAAGTTAATAAAGATCCAGTCATTGTGATTAGTGGGAGAATGAATGTCTTATGATCTGAAAAGAACAGAAATTTGTTTACAAATTGAGCCAATCGCTGTTGTTAAACGATTGTGTGTAGATAATAATAATAAAAAAAAATATTAATCTATTTTTTAAATCCCTTTGAATATAAAATTAGAACTTAAAACTCATTTTGAATTTCTATTTTTATTTTCATATATAATGAAACTCAACATTTATTAGAATAAAAAAAAAAAAGTGGTATTATTTGAGCCCTCCAAAACCTTTCAAATGATTGAATCTTAATTAAATTTATTCTTATATCCATTTTAATTTTTGAAAAAAAATTAAAACTAAAATATAGAAAGAGTTTAAGTGGAAGTTTAAATAACACTGTTCAACGGAAAGTTAAAATTGGTATATCAAATAATGAGAGCCCATTAACCCATTAGTTATTGAAGTTGGTCCATCAGACAAAAAGAGTCCATTGGCCCATTAGCTTAAACCCGTTTGAGACCATCATTGGAGAGAAAGAAAGAAAGAGAAAGGAAAGACATTCCATCCATGTTTTAAAACCCAA
Source organism: Pistacia atlantica (assembly GCA_026229545.1). Classification (NCBI taxonomy): domain Eukaryota; kingdom Viridiplantae; phylum Streptophyta; class Magnoliopsida; order Sapindales; family Anacardiaceae; genus Pistacia; species Pistacia atlantica. The sequence goes on from CM047901.1 coordinate 2,282,944, forward strand.
CCTAAGGTGAAACTCGACAAAGTGGCTGGGTCTTGGGTCAATCGGTTTAACTAATTTGACCGGTAGGTCAAATCAGTGTCCAAAGTTTGAAATCTAACAAAAATACCCCTAAAAATTCTGTAAGTCTATATAGGTTTAAAATCTTGCAATAACACCCCAAACACCACCATCGGCATTGGCAAATAGAGCCTATTTTTGGTGATGACAACACTCCCCATCACCACAAAAACACTCCCCTCACCTCCTCACCAAAACTCATCTCACCGTTCCCCCGTTCGCCCCCCCAATCGTCGATAACAATGGGCTTCTTCTAGCGACATAGTTATGCGATTTCTAGTCGATTCACTCATTGAAAATCATCGTCATCACCACCATTGCACTCACTGTCCATTCTTCTTCAAAAACCCTAACATTCTAGCTTTCAATTATTCATAGATTGATATCCTAATTTTTAGGGTTTTTAATTAGTAGGAAAATTTGTAACCCAACTTGGTGAAGGCCTCAGGTCCCGGTTGAACTGGTTCAACCGGCTAGGTTAGGCTAGGTTTTAAAACATTGATTGGATCTTCTAGGAAAAAAACAAGAGTTGAAATGTGGAAAATCTAATGCAGATATTGGGTGATAGTGAAAAGTCAAATTCAATTTTAGGGTTCATTAGACCTTGGGGTTTTATTGAATACAATTCGCTCTCTGAGTTTTTCTAAATATTACAATTTTTCCCCATACCAATATTAGGGATAATAATAATTTCGTGTCTAAAGTTTGAGTTAAGTATTTTCTGTCTTATAGAATTTTTTAGTAATGTTTTGGTCTTTGTTAGTAACAATTTATTCGTTGTCATTAGCAAGCCTTACCTTCGCTACCAAAATATTACTAAAAATTTCTATACGACTGAAGTGTTACTTTACCCAAACCTTGGGCGAAACTATTAGTTTCCGTGCAGTATTATTAGTCCAATGGCATGGCCCTCCCCTTTAGTAGTGGGAGATGCAATGAAACGGCAAGGAAATAGGGCGGAGGCACAGTTCTATTTCTTTACATTCTTGATTTTGAGAAAAAGCCCAAGTGAAGGCCCAGAATGTAAAACCCATTTCACCATCATTGCATTTGCATTCAATCAATTCTTGATTTAGTTTGTTGTTTTGATTGATCTTTTTTTAAAAAAAAAAAAAAAAATTCTCAATTTTTAGTATCTAATTTAACTCAATCCGACCCATTTTTTCAAACCCACATAGATGAATCAATGAATGAATTTGTGTGAATAGTTTGAGTAAAAGATTTAAGTTGCTCTCACCTAACCCTTATGATTTAGAGTTTTTAAAATTTTAGGAATTCAGGTAGAAGTAATATAATCAGTGTCTCAATCACATCCAATGTTCACTGGCCATTCTTCCGGGATAAAAAAAGGATGAAAGTAGAAAAGGCAAGTCATCTTCTAGGAAAGAAGATAAAGTTGAAATGTTTAGAAATTAATAGAAAAACTCAATTGTATGGTTTTCATTCATTAAGATGAACTTTATTCAAATTTCTCCATCTCTTTTGATTGTATTCCTACCGACTATTTTTCATTAGAAAAGAAAATAAATTCAGATTCTTTCATATGAAATGTGATTGAAATTTTTTCTTATAGTGCAAAATTACCGTTAGGAATGAAGATTCGGATTTTAAAAAAGGTAGGACTACATCAACAATTTTAGATTTTTTGAGGGGCAATATAGAAGGGTATTTTAGGAATTTTACAAATCACTTAAATTTTCTTGGATAGTCTTGGGGCGGTGACTGTTTTAATTTGAAAACTTTTGGGGTGTAAGGGGAGGGTATATTATTTGTTACCTCAAAATTATGTGTTAAAAATGTGAACCCTCATTGAGGAATTTCTTGTGTGTGAATTAATGGATCTGTGTAACAGAATCACACCAAATGCGAATGATTTATTCGTTGCTTGTTGGGGATGCCATTTAAGTCAAGTCAAAAAGAAACAAGCCAAGGCATCTTCTGGGAAAAAAGATAAAACTAGAAAACTAGAAATGCTTTAAAAATTGATGGAAAGACTCAATTATTATAACTTAGTTTATAGATTTATATTAGGATGGCTTTCTTTAACATGTAAAGACAAATTAAACATCTTTTTTAAAGTTGGAAAATAATATAAAGCAAGATCATTTTAAGAAGAAAAAAATTACTTAATCAACCAAAAATGGGGGTGAATAAAATTTACCATTTATTTAAATTGACTTTACTTCACTAATGATCACTTTCTAATTTTATGACCAAAATATTATTTTATAGACCAAATAAAGTTTTTTTAATGGATTATATTGTGGTAATTTAAATATTTGGCTTAAATTTATAACACAAGTTTAGTTATCAAGTCAATGCAATATAATGATTTAGAAAGTGATGAGATGACACAAGAAATAATTTATTTCAACTTCTCTCAAGTTCATCAAATTACCGAGAATCTACCACCAATAATTAGTTTTACAAATTTAAGTCAAATATTTAAATTACTATATTGGTTATGTTTAAGAGCAACATTTTTTCTTTATTCAAATTAAGCCACAATTTTAAACACTAGATTAAAAACAATTTGGATTATGAGATTTAATACAATTTGTACCAATAGCATTTTTAATAAAGAGTAAAACTGACCCCTGAGGTTTAATTAAACAATAAAAAAAAAATCTCCCTATCATTAATGTAGCGTTTATAAGCTAATGAATATTTACTTAACAAAAATAATTCTACCATTATTTTCCTGACGGGTTTGCTTTGATCTTTTTTTTTTTTTTTTTTTTTCCGGGTAAACCCGGTAATTGAATTAAAAAGAATGAAAGAAACAACCTAGGGGAGAGGACTCCGCGGCAAACTGACATGATTTTATATGTTTGCATAATTGGTTTGTTTTCTCTTTTGAATGGTTATCACCACTCGATCTTACAAATTGCTAATTGTTGTTAAAATTCTTGAATAGTTGGACTTGTTTATCAAGATTATCACTAACAATTTTTTTAATAATATTCGGTTGATTTTTTTTTAAAGAAACGGAGGAATGATTAAAGAAGCATAAACTATAGTTTAGAACTTAAAGCAAAAGACATACCAAAGTGTTCTTCAAAGAAATTGTATCAATTTTTTAATAAGGTGGTGAATAGAAAGAAAGACTTTAGGGCAAAAGGAGACAGAGGATTGCTGCTTTTAAGTATAAGGATTATTATTTACTCATGTGCTTAAGGTCGGCAGCTGACCCACATGGAAAGTAAGGGGGCACAAGCCGCCTGGCCCGGCCCGTCCCTGCCACCCCCTCTTTCTCCAAGTTCCAACAAAAAAATAAAATAAAACCTTCGTCTTCTTACCTCCTTACATTGTGCCTCCATAGTGAAATTAATTCTCTTACTATTTTTTGTATTTCACCTTTTAAATAATATCATATATTCTTAAGTTTTAATTAATTAATTATATATTATATATTAATTTCTCTTTTATTTAGTCATTTTATTTAAAATAAATCATAATTGGAATAAATTATGTCTTACTTTACTTAGAACTAATTATTGATATCTCAAAGTTACCCAAAAAAAAAAAAATTGATGATTTTTTTAGTATAAAAATTTTAATATGATATTTTTATAGTATTCATAAAACAAACAATTATTGTATATAATATTATTTAAATATTAAAATTTATATGGTGCCCCTTTCACATAAAATTCTAGGCCTGTTATATTTCTTCACATTTCTGATTATGAAAAGAGCCCGAGTGAAGGCCCAAAATGTAAAACCCATTTCACTATCATCGCATTTGTCTTCAATCAATTTTCGCTTTAGTTTGTTGTTTTGAATTTATTTATTTTTTTTTTGGGTAAAATTCTCAATTTTTAGTATCTAATTTAACTCAATCCGACCCATTTTTTTAAAACCCACATAGATAAATCAATGAATGAATTTGTGTGAATAGTTTGAGTAAAAGATTTAACTTACTCTCACCTAACCCTTATGATTTAGTGTTTTTAAAATTTTAGGAATTCTCGGTAGAAGACTAGAAGTAACGGGGAAGATAAAGATTAGAATAATATAATCAATGTCTCAATCACACCGCCATTCTTCCAAGGAAAAAAAAAAAGATGAAAGTAGAAAAGGCAAGGCATCTTCTAGGAAAGAAGATAAAGTCAGAAATGCTTAGAGATTGATTGAAAAACTCAATCGTATGATTTGTATGATTTTGATTGATGAACACGAACTTTATTAGAGGAGATCAAATCTCTTCATCTCTTTTGATTGCATTCCTACACACTATTCGACAAGAAATGTGATTGATATTTTTTCTTTCAGTGCAAAATTACCGTTAGGAATGAAGATTCGGATTTTAAAAAAAGTAGGACTACATCAGGGATTTTCAATTTGTTGAGGGGCAATATAGAAGGATATTTAGAAATTTCACAAAATAAGTTAAATTTTCTTGAACAGACTTGGGGAGGTCACTGTTTTAATTTGAAAACTTTTGGGTGTAAGGAGAGGGTGTATTATTTGATCATTATTTGTTACCTCAAAATTATGTGTCAAAAATGTGAACCCTCATTGAGGAATTTCTTTTGTGTGAATTAATGAATCCGTGTAATAGAATCACACCAAATGCGAATGGTTTATTTGGGGATGCAATCTTAAGTCTAGTAAAAAAAAAAAAAAAAAAAAACAAGCCAAGGCATCTTCTGGGAAAAAAAGATAAAGTAGAAAACTAGAAATGCTTTAAAAATTTATGGAAAGACTCAATTATGATAACTTAGTTTATATTAGGATGGCTTTCTTTAACATGTAAAGACAAATTAAACACCTTTTCTAAAGTTGGTAAGAGAAAGATTTGATTGCTTAAATCAATTAGTTTCATGGTAGAGACATAAAGCCTAATCCTATTACCACATGATTCAAGTTCCGAAATACAAAATTTAGAAGAGAACTTTTTGCGATTAGTTTAAATCTTGTCTTCCAACTAAAATTTTACACTATTATATGGATAGAGGTTAAATGTATAGTTCATAATTCTACTCATAAAAAACTGACCAACAAGACAACAAAGGATTCTGATGAATGATTGAACAAAGCTAGAGACATGCCAAAATGTCCTTAAAAGAAATTGACTCAAGTTTTATGAAATGATAGACTTAAGGAAAAAAGGAGAATGAGGGAGCTAGTTTGTTATTATTATTATTTTTTTAATAATCTAGAAACCCCTCAAACTTTTCTCGCAAACCTGAATTTGAAACTAGAACCTCTGTTGAACCCTATAATCTTTGAAAAATGGAAAACAATAGTCTTTAGCCATATGGGTGCCAATATTTGAAAAAAAGAGAAACAATACTCGTTAGCCACGTGCAAGTGCCTATGAGGAGAGCTGAATTTTAAATATTATGGGAATAAATTAACCACGAGTCTGACTTATTCGATTGTTACTTGTGAATGACCGAGGGAGCGACATACACTTTTCCATTATTTTTTCTGGAAGATGAAAAGCAATTAACGTGGAAAATAATATAAAGCAAGATCATTTTAAGAAGAAAAAAATTAGCATTTATTTAATATGACTTCATTTCACTAATGATCACTTTCTAATTTGATGACAGGTAATTTAAATATTTGGCTTAAATTTATAACACAAGTTTTGTTATCAACTCATTGCAATATAGTGATTTAGAAAGTGATGAGATGACACAAGAATAATTTATTTCAACTTCTCTCTCAAGTTCATCGAATTACCGAGAATCTATGACCAACAATTACTTTTACAAATTTAAGTCGAATATTTAAATTACTATATTGGTTATGTTGAAGAGCAATATATTTTTTTTTTTTTTCACGTTAAGCCATAATTTTGAAATACAAGATTAAAACAATTTGGATTATGAGATTTACCGAGGCGCACAAATTGGTCGGGAGTTGGAGCTATTAAGAACTCAATATGAATTAAAAACCAATTTACATGTTAAAATCTGTTAATGATTGTTATTATAGTTAAAGTTGTTAGTGTGTAAACTCATTAATACCTGATCCGTTAGTGAGTTCTGTTAGTTTTACATTACAATAGCAAAAGTCAACGATAGAAGCTGTTTGCTTAGCTTAATCACTAAGCTTGCTTACAACCTGTTTGTATAAATGTGAAATCATTTGGAATTAATTCAATAAATTAATGAATGAATTTCTCACATACGATACCAGATGAATTGTATGGACATCTTCCAGGAAAAAGAGATGACTTTGTGCATCAACGCTTTATTTTATTTGGAATTAAAATGTTTAAATTAAAGGAACAGAAATCAAGAGAGTTATCTTATCCAGTTATCCCCATTACCAAACATTGTTCCAATATCATTTAATTTGTTCTTTTATAACTCCAACCTTGATACACTACTCAATAATAAAAACCTAAAATCTATGAAATCCTCTTTAATTCCTTCCTTATCCTTCATTATTATTATAATAGTTTAAAAATACACTCAAACCCAGTTAGGGGTTGTCTCAATCTCAAGTGTGAAAGAGAGACCTTAGTTAAATCTGAACTAAAGTTAAAGTTAAGTTTTGTTATAGATTTGTACACGCTTAATCAAGGAATGAGAAAAATTGTATGAACTCTCTAAGAAATTACATGGGAAAACTGGTTGTCAAGCTCAAAAGGCCAACAAAAGTACATGAAATTATAGAAAAGAAATCAATTAAAGATGGTCTTTTAATATTTGTGTGAAAGAAACAACTCAGCTTTAAGATGAAAAACCTTTTATCATTAGGTGCAATATGACAAATGAATTATGCCTATACTATATATGAATATGATTTGAAATAGGCCCTTCATTCTTAATCTTCTCCCAGTTAGAAGTAGGATTGGTCGTAGTTTGGTTGGGAAGTTTAATTTCACTAAATGTGAATGATAATGACTATATAGTGAGCCCAATCATGTAATGTTTAATTTAGGATATTGTTGATGCTGGACTTTGGTACCAACTAATTGTCACGTGCGTAACGTTGATTGGCTAAGAAACACACGTGATAACTAATATAGAAAGTGAAATAAATGCAAAGAAAGCTTTTAAAGTGGTTCGGATGCTAAGGTAGCAAGTCCTACGTCAACTGATTTGTATTGATATTAGTGTGGGTCAGTGCAAGTGACCTGACTTACAGAAGAGTTATGAAAAGTAAATGTGTTTACAGGAGAGAGAGAGAGTTTCTCAATGTAAAAATGGCCGAATCCCCTTAATGAAGGGGTCTTCTTCATTTTATGTCAAACTGAAGCGTGTAATCATCATTAAATCTATGGGTTGGTGCGATTGTCAGGATATAATCCGGCTTTATGTCCCATTGCTCTCTTCCCAAGCTGATTTCGCACGATTTATTGCAGGGGAAAGGGACACGTGTGAGCTCCATATCGTTTGGCAGACCTGACGTGTGCTTGTTACTCTGACGGGAGCAAGTCACTCTTCACGTGACTTTCCCACGTCAGCCCTTATTTTCCCAGGCATAACATATATTTTCTAATATTCTCTCAAATTTATAAGTCTTTGTCTTCAACAACTTATATAAAAGAAACAGAAATTGAGATCAATATCATACAGCCATACTGAATTTTGGTATGGACTAAAATCCCACATCGCCGGTGGGCCAACAGCTGCCAAACACTCTGTAACCACTTACTTTTTCATCCTCGAGCTCCATTCTATTCATGCCTCTTCATATGACTTTTTATTGAATAGCAATGTTACACGTTACAAGTAGTATTTATCTACATGGTTGGGCACTAAATGAACAAGCCATGTCCATAGAAGAAATGTCCTAATCAAGCAAAGGGAAAAAAGTATGTTGTTTATTTCGTTAACTTAGTAGATGTATTATATGGAGTAGGTTGCTTTACTACATTATTTCATTACGTTGCCTTTGCGACCTTATTGGTTACCTGTAACAACGCGTACATCTTGTGCAATCCCTCCTGAGACGGGTCGACTATGTCTGATTGGTACGATTTATCACATCAACATTTTGATACTAGAAAGAATGCCTCTCCCTTGAACAAACTTTGCGAAGAAAGCATCTTTCCACACATACACTAACTAATCTCACCAAAACTTCCACAGCCATATGGCTAGCCTTGAGGAAGCCATCCACCAATAGGTTCATCAAGGGCCTCAGTCCAGTCGCCCAGCGATGACTCTACCCTCGCCAATCGTCCAAGTGGCAAATCTACTTAGAACGGGCACTTCCAACCCTAACAAAGTCTTAACAGAATACAATATTCATTGCATAGAGATTTGAGAAATGTTTGAGAACAACTTAGGTACAATAGTTTAACCATCTCATCATGTTTATGTGGTGACACTACCCAATCATATGTAGCCACGTGTGACCAATTCGCAAATGTTTTAATAAGTCTAGTTTGTTTAAACTTAAATTACTATTATCTCTTTAATTAGTTAAACAAAATATATTATCACCATCTCCAGCGCCAATCACCTACCATATGATTCTATGTCAGGTCCTCATTCTCCGTTAGGTTGCCATGGTTGTGAAATCGTCGATCAAGTTCTTCACTTTCTTTTTTCATATATTTAACCAATAATTTGTTTATTTGTAGAAAGTTAATGCTATAGAATCTCCTACCTCATGATTCTGTATTAGGTTGGTGGTGTTCATGAAATCATTCGGTCATCTTCTTCCATTTCAATTTTTTACTATCTTCTTCCATTTCAATTTTTTACTATTTTTTTTTTTATTTGTTGAATATTACTATAAAGAATACTACTAAGAGGTCATTTGGATCGAGGGTATATAAGATAACGGGGGTAATTTTCTTTTATTTTACAAGATTCCGTTGTTTGGTTTGTGAGTAATAAAATATTACGGTAATCTTTTAGGGGGCGTTTGGTTCAGGAATGTTAGATTACTGGGAATATTGAATTACTGGAAAGATAGATTACCTTGAAAGATTACTGGGAATCTTTAGAAAAATATGTTTGGTTAGTTGGTGGGTATGTTATATTAATATGTTTGGTTATGGGGAATAAATTGGTGGGTATGCTATTTAAATTACTAAATTGTCCCCCTTTTAAATATTAATATAAAATTATTTTTATTATTAATTTTTGAATAACTCTTTTAACCCCCAATATTTCAGATTTAGCTAAAACACCCCCTCTTATATAAAACTTTAATTTATGACGAAATCACCCCCACCACCACCGCGAACCACCGCGAACCACCGGATGTGCCCGTGAGTACGTCCACCGTGACCAAGAGGCTCGCTATAGCCTGTTTTTGGCCATATTGATGGCCGAAACGCCATATCAGCCGATCTCCGGCCGGAAATGGCCAGGATCTATTGCGCCATTTCCGGCCGATCCTCTTCCGCCTAATAACGGCCAGATCCCTTGATCTGGCAACGGAAATGGCCTGCAATAGATCTCGCCATTTCCGGCCGATCTGGCCCGATTGGCTGGCCGCCATCCATCAATATGGCCAAAACGCCATAGAGAAACCTCCTGGAGCCTCCCACGAATTTTCAAGCTTTTATGTTTTTGCTCGCACTGCCTTTTCCCACGGTGGTCCGTGGTGGATTGACCGCTACGGTGGTGGTGGAGGGTGGCAGGTGGTGGTCAGGCCGGATGGCGTGGTGGTCGGTCTGTAAATTATTTTAAATATAAGGGCATTATTGTCCAAAATTTTAATTAAACAAGGGTAAAATTGAAATAGGATGTTAATGTAAATTTATTTTAAAGTAGGGGTATTATTGTCCAAAATTTTTATTAATAAGGGATAAAATTGTAACAAAAAAAGATAACCCTGGTAATCTCAGAAAACCTAAGAAAATGGAGGTAATCAGATTACCTCCTATATTACCAATAGTAACCACTATTGGTATTTGAAGATTACTGGAATCTTATATTACTTGACAACCAAACGTGGTAATCAAGTAATATAAGATGACATTACCCCAGTAATGTCACTTAACCCCGAACCAAACTGACCCTTATTGCAAATAATGTTTACTGTTAGTAATGTGGGGATAATCTTATTACCTTGCTAGAGGGTGTTACTAAAATATTATCAAGGTAATATGATTTTTTTTACCCCTTTTGCCCTTAATTAAAAACCATTTCTGACACAATAGCCTTCAAATGTCTACCAAATAACAAATTCCCTAGCCCCCATACATTTGAGAAATTAGCTAAAACACCCCAACTACAAAAAAGTTTAAAAGTTAACAAAATACCCCTAGTCACCCAAGCCCACCGACGGCCGTGACTCACCACTGCCGAATGCCAGCGTTAGTCATTGTAATGGTACACAACTAGCGGGATATGTGGCCGAAAACGGCCAGATCTGGAGTTTATGTGGTCGTTTCACGGCTAAAGATTTGGCCATGAAACGGCCACATATCTGGCCGTGAAATGGCCATAGAAATGGCACATGATCGACCATATACAACTAGTCGTGCGCCATTTTTTTGACTGCCGATAGCGGCCAGCAGTGGTGGTTGGCTTCCAGCAGTGGCTTGGGATGGGTGGGGGTGATTTTGCTACAAATTAAAGTTTTATATGGCTATGGTGTTTTAGCAAAATTTCAAATGTAGGGAGTTAAAAAAAATTATTCAAAAAATAATAATAAAAAAAATTATTACATTAATATTTATAAAGGAGGGTAATTTAATAATCTATATAACATACTCACCCATTTATCCTCCCAACTAAACATATTGTTAACCAATTTATTCGAACCAACCAAACATATTTTCTAAACATTCTCAGTAATCTTTAAAGTGATATTTCTTTCCGTTAATATAATATTTCCTTATAATAAAATATTATATGATCCAAACGTCCTCTAAGTAATCAAAATTTATGTCACAACTTTATTTCGCAAGTCATGACAATAGCAACATTTGTGGCGAGCAATGTGCTTCAAGGGGAGTGCAAGAGGCGCACAAATCGGTCAGAGTTGGAGCTATTAAGAACTCAGTATGAACTAAAAACCAATTTACATGTTAGAACTCATTGTAGGCTAACAAGTTTTTTAAACCAACTAAAAAGAAGAGCTAGCTTAGTTAAAATCTGCTAACGATTATTATTATAAAGTCATTAGTACCTGTTCTGTTAGTGAGTTCTATTAGTTTTACGTTACAATAGCAAAAGTCAACGTTAGAAGCTATTAGCTTAACTTACTCACTAAACTTGAGTATCTCCAATGGTGTTGTTTATTTTAAAAAGCATATTTCTTATAAATAAAGAGTATTTTTGTTGATTTTTAAATATAAAGAGCAAAAATTTTATTTAAGTCTAATGAACTCTTTATTTTGAATTTTCCCATAAAACATTTATGATTTTAATTTTTTTCCCTCTTTTGGGAGAGAGAAACAATAAATAAAATTTATTGAAACTTATAATTTAATTAATTAAAATTATGATAAAGAGTGAGATTGACTCTCTAGATGTAGAGAGTCAAATCCACTTTTTAATTTATTTTTAAGGAATAGAGAGTCCATTAGACTCTTGTTTTTATGCATTAACTCTTTATAATAAAGAGTTTGACTCATATAAAGAGCCATTTGGAGATGTTTCAGCTTCTTTAAATGATTCTTTGTATAACTCAAACTCTTTATTATAAAAAGTTTATCTATAAAAATAATTGACTCTTTATTCCTTAACTATAAATTAAAGAGTGAGTTTGACTCTTTATATTTAAAGAGTCAAATTTCACTTTCTATCCCAATTTTATTTAATAAATTACAAGTTTCTATGCATTTTATTATTAATTTTCTCTCTTATTAAGTCTCTCTTCCATTTATTAAATCTAATTTTAAAAGTCTATTAGATTTGAATACAAATTTTACTTTTTATATTTAGAAACTAATAAAGATACTCTTTATTTATGTAAAATATGCTCTTTAAAATAAAACATGAATGACAACATATTTGTATAAATGTGAAATCATTTAGAATTAATTCACACAGTTCCGTATAAAGTATAATGACTATCACACGGTTGCGTTGATCACAGGCGTGGAATAAATAGAACCGTTGAAGAGTGTGAAAGGTAAAATAACCGGTAGTTGTGAACTTCAAAGAACTTTCAAATTAATCAATGCCCTTAATTTTGCAAGAGCGTGAAAGGTATCAACTTTATGAAAATTAAAGCAAAACAAATGTATATAAATTAAAGATAATTATATTATTATATTTTGATATAATATTTAAAAATTTATTATAACATACGAAAATACATCATGTATACATGATTTGTCAAAATTAGAATTATATAAAATTAATAGGGATATTTTTTACAAGAAAATAATCGCTGATTAAGATGTTTTAGTTTTGAGATAAAAGTCAAATATTTTAACTTTTTATTTATATCTTATAAACAGATATATACGTATTTTAATCCACTAAAATGAGTTACATGAAGATTAAAGAACAAAAAAAATAAACAGACCCTATGCTTGAGACTCGTGGTAAAATTATTAAAATATGATATTTATAAGAAAAGGAGAAAAAAAATTAGAATACAAGTTAGTACCATATCATTTTACCGCAAACTAATAAATTTTATATTATACATGGATTTTTCTATGTTATTTTAAACTATTTTTATATTTATTGAGATGGATAGTATTATTAAAATTTATACTTATATGGTATATATGCATTGTCTTACAATATATATACACTTATTTCTACCCTATACATTTTTTTAAGGTTTTTGTATCTCTTATTTTCGGAAAAAAGAAAATTGTTAATTAATTCTATATCAAGTGGACCCTAACGTAAGCTATGGAATAGATAATATTCAAGACGGCCTTTTCGCACAATGTGAAGCCGTTAACATATATAAAAATACCTTTACATACGTGCTCCTTTTCTGAAAGAAAAGAGAAAGCAGCATTAGGTGGATTCATCTTTCTTCAACATATGACAAAAAAATTAGTCAAGTCAATCAAGAAAATGTACCTGAAAGCTAAGGAAACTTCAAAGAAGATTCTATACTAGTCCACCGCAATAAAATTAAGCAAAATAAATTATACATATATATATATATATAGAGAGAGAGAGAGAGAGAGAGAGAGAGAGAGGGGGGTGAGGGGGAGGGGGGAGATAGAGAGAGAGAGAGATGCTTATAATAAGGGAACAAAACTTCATTTCATTAAATTCCAAATCTCTCTTTGTTCTTGCTTTGTTTTATTTTGTTCGTTTTAATCTTCTTAATTAATCATGAAGAGACGACATTTAGACATGGAGAATGGTCATGATAAACAATCATCAGGATCTAAGAAACGTATAACCATTTATGATTGTGCCCAGTCGGGGGACATTGATGGGTTTCAGAAGCTACTTCAGGATAATCCATCTCTTCTCAAAGAAAGAAATGCATTTGTAAGATTAATTTTTGTGTGTGTGTGTGATTGATGAATATATATCCTTTGGAAAGAATTAGATTTTTCAGTATATTCTTTAGAGGGTTTTGGACAAATTAACATTCATCTTTAAATTTATGTATTCATTTTGGTATAAATGCAGATGTTGGAGACACCCCTTCATGTTTATGCTAGTAACAACAAGACAGAAATAGTGAAATTTCTGCTTGAATAGAAAGGAGATGATAAAGTTGACTTGGAAGCGAAAAATATGGTATGTGATCTTTATAAAATTTCCGGCATAAATCTATTGGATAAGTTCCCGTTTGTTTTTATTTACAACTTGTTTAAATAAAGTCCACCCATGATGAAGGGACGTGAGAAGTGGAAACTGTCAAAGGCAGTTTCTCACGAATCGCTCCCATATAAAAGGAAAACTTTTTCCTTTAGAAATGGTTACTTACACGGTCACTCTAAAAAAAACGAAAAAGAAAATACGCTCTCTCTCTCTAGAATTTGGAAAAATTTCGTGGTTTTTCTTCCAGATTACTTTTGTTGCTTCAAAGATAAGGAAATGAGGTATTTATGCTGTGTTAATTCATTGTAGTTCATTTATATACAAATGTAATTGCAATGTCGACTATGATCTTGGGATTATGTTAGGATACATGTTATTCTATTTTATTTCCAACATTGGTATCAGAGCCGTGGTTCATATTGTTTGAAATTCATACTGTAATGTTGAAGCATGTTATTGGTTTGTCAAATGCAGTTCTGATTTTTTCAAATTTTGTACGTAAAAAGTTGTCTTTTTGGTAATGATTATTAGACCATTAAATTCCTTATGAAATTATGAAGAAAATGGTTTTTGAATCATAAAAAATGGAGTTAAAATGACTTAGATATGCCTCTTTGAAGTTTCGGGTTTCGAATGGGTTGATTTCCGGGTCGGGTACCCAGTTGCAGACCGGACAGAGGTTGAAGACGATACAAACCGACACGTCGTTTTTGATCCACCCTTATGAATGACATGTCGTTTTTTTTTCCTGTTAGTTTTTTTTGAAAAAAATTCAAATAGGTGTGGGTGGTGAGACTTGAACCCAAGTCTCCATGGTTGAAGCCCAATACCCTAACCACTGGGCTAATTTTGTTTTGGTGTTAACCATATTCACAAACCCATTATATTCCTATCCGGCCCAACCCATAACCCAAATAAAAAATGGGTCAAGTTGACCCGTGGACCCGACCCATATGACTGAACAGGTTAGTCAAACCCGGTAATGAGTCAAACCCGAGTCGTAAAGTCAAACAGGTCAGCCAAACCGGGTCAACACTAGACCCGCAAAGTCAACGGGTCAACTTGGGTCAGGATAGACCCGGTTTAGTGTGAAATGGGTTGACCCGACCCGTATTGTGTGTGAGCGCGTGGTGTGCGTGTGGAAGCGCGTGGGGCTCCTGTCTGCTCGTTGCCGCTTCTGGGCGGAGCATGGGGGCGCGTGGCTGCTCCTGTAAATTTTTTTCTTTTGCTGTAAAGAATAAAAATGCATACTTGGTATATTGTTATGAGTCTAATTTTGTTATTGAACCATAAACACGTGTATTATTTATCAAATATAGTCAACCTTTATTTGATAAATAAATAGTTTTTTTTGTATTTGTTACAGAAAAATGTTACGTTATAGACGTGCAATGGTTGCTAGAACACCCGCTCAAAGGGAAAGAGTTATGAACATGATTAGAACTCTACAAACTCACACATTGATTTTAAGAGACACAGAGGATGAGTTGGTGCAACTCGTAAATCATTTCATTCATGTGAATAAAAAGATTCAGGAAATTGTCTGGATAGGGGGATTAAAGGAAGATGAGTCGAAATATCAAGTTCTAAGAGAGACTCTTGGTTACCCCAATCTCGTTGGTCTCCTTGATATGGTTTGGACCAAGCTGAAAGTTCATAACTTTAAAGATGACAATAAAAATTATAGACGTTTGGTCAACAACTATATCAAGGAGTACATAGATTGGGGTGCAAAAAAGACAGCTGGTGCATCTATAGGAGTCTCCACTGTAAAGGACATCACAAGAAACTGGGAGTTCCCTGCCTAGGGTTAATTACAAGTTAGATAAAGACCTTAGGATAAGGATTATCAGATCCTTCCCAGTTTTAAGAATGTGGCTGTACACTTAATTTTTTTTTTTGTTGTTGTTTTGGAATTTGTTTGTTTTAATTTTATTACAAGTTGAATTCTATTTACATAATGAAATTAATTTTGTTTATTAAAATTTAAAATTTTATGTGAATTGATGTTGATTTATATTTATATAATTGTGTCTAAATATATTTTTAGAATTGCAATTAATTATATCTATGATAATTGGAAATTGGAATTTTGGATGATGATTGTTGACATTGTTAACTTTTGATTCCAAATCTAATATACAATTATTATTGGTATAATTAATTAAATGAACATGTATGTTCCGAGCATTGAATAACATGCATTATCCAACGTGTAATTTTGTTTAGAAATAGCATCTGCATCTAAGAACATTGTCGCCGAACTTAACAAAGGAGAAAAATTTAACGGCGACAATTATGAGATATGGAGCATGAAAATCCAATATGTTTTGGAAGAACAAGAGATTCTTAAAGCTCTTACTACAACCATGGAAGAGCCTGAAGAGGGAGTCACGGCTCAACATAGACGAGACCGTGCCGCTTATGACATATGGAAGAAGAAGAATTCCACTGCTCGCATTACTTTGTTGAGCAGCATGGACAATGATCTCATGAAGAAGTACCGGGATTATGAATTAGCAAAGGACATGTGGTCCACACTTGCTACAAAGTTTGGCGGTACGTCCATTACCAAACTCCGATCACTCACTATCAAGTTTGACACATATAAGAAAAAGCATGAACATACTATAAGAGTACATTTATGACATTTGTCAAACATGATAAGTGAGTTAAGAGATGCAGGTCATGTCCTAACAGATGAACAACAGGTTCAAGCTGTCATAAGATCATTGCCTCAAAATTGGGAACATATGAAAATACACCTTACCCATAATGAGGGCATCAGAAATTTAGAAGATGCTATACACCATTTGGAACTGGAAGAAGATCGCCTTAATGCGAGTAAGGCAAATACTGATGTGTATATGGCTGGTTCCAGTTCACATGGTGGGAAGGGATTTAAACGTAAATTCCAAGATGGATCCCAAAGAAAAGGCAATACTGAAAAGGCTCGGGAAGGGAAGAAGAAAGTTCTTCAAACACGGAAAAGGAAAGCATCCTGCCAGGAAGAGGAATATGGCAAAGGTGAAATGCTATAATTGTGATAACAAGAGACATTTTGCTCGCGATTGTAGTGAGCCGAAGAAGGTAAATTACTTGTTTGCACAAGTAAGTTATATAAATGTTTCTAGTTCTGTTTTTCTAACTGAGTCTCATCCTTTGTGGACTGTAGATTCAGCAGCAGCAGACCACATAGCGAAAGACATGAGTGATTTCGATGAATACCACGGGAAACAAAATGGATATATGTAGGTAACAATTCAAACGTGGAAGTTAAAGGGATCGGCACATGCAAATGGATCATGCGTGGAGGTCGAATCCTATACCTACATGACGTGTTATATGCACCCGATATTCGTCAAAATTTGATTTCCGTGTTAGAACTTGTTAAACTTGGTTTTAATTTAAATTTTTCCAGTACTGGTGTCCATTTATTTTTGGACACAACATACTATGGTCGTGGCTATTTTTCCGATGATTTTATAGTACTTGATGTTACTTATAATAATAGTAATGTTTGTTTTTCCTTTATTACATCTTCTAATAGTGATGATGTGAATGTATGGCATGCAAGGCTTGGCCATATTGGCCAACAACGAATGAATATACTAGCAAGAGAAGGCTTGTTAGGATCCTTAACAAAAGTAGACTTGACTACTTGTAAACATTGCCTAGTTGGAAAAACAGCAAGAAAACCATTTGGAAAAGCGATAAGAGCTGAAATTCCATTGCAACTAATTCATTCTGACATATGTGGTCCAATGAATGTGAGGGCTAGACATGGGGCTGTTTATTTCATCACATTTATAGATGATTTCACTCAATATGGTTATGTTTTCTTGATTTCTCAAAAATTAGAAGCTTTAGAATGCTTTCAAAATTTAAAAACTTAGTTGAGAATCAATTAGATAAAAAGATAAAAGTTCTATGAACCGATTGAGGACGTGAATATTTATCTGATCAATTCAGAAATTTTTGTGATGAAATGGGAATAGAACGTCAATTAACTATTCCCATAACTCCGTAACAAAACGGTGTTGCAGAACGAAGAAACAGAACCCTACTTGAGATGGTGAGGTCTATGATGGCACAAGCAAACTTGCCCATCACCTTTTGGGGTGATGCCTTATTGACTGCCACATATATCCTCAATCGAGTACCATCCAAATCTATTACTACTACACCATATGAGTTATGAATAAATCGGAAACCCGATTTGAGTCTCCCAAAGCCATAGGGATGTGCTACCTATGTTCATGATCCTTCCCATAAATATGAAAAATTAGGTCCAAGGGGGAAGAAATGTATCTTTATAAGATATTCAGAACATTCAAAGGGATATGTCTTCATAGGAGAACAAGAAAGTGGTAGCATCACTGAGTTTGAATCACGAGATGTCACATTCTTAGAAACCGATTTTCCTAAGAAGGGCGAAATAGGTAAAGACTTGTTTCTATATGAAACACAAGACCAAGGCAATTCTATTGCCGACAATCAGTTGGTTATACTACATCCCAGTGGGAGCAATATGGAAGTTGATGAATCAGTTTCAGATCTTCCATCATTCCCTACTGGTGATCCAACTATGATAGCTAGTCCAAGTGGGAGTAACACCAATCAATCTCCAATACGTCGATCAAACAAAAAACAAGTTCCACGTCGACGATTTTAGATTTAGGGGGAAATTTTTCTAGTTACTCCATAAGATGACGAAGAGCCAAGGAATGTAAAAGAGGCTCTCCATTGCCATTCTAAGGAAAAATGGATGAAAGCAATGGAAGAAGAATTGGAGTCTATGAAATCAAACCAAGTATGGGAATTGGTTGATTTACCGAAAAGATGCAAAGCCATTGGGAACAAGTGGGTTCTCAAAATCAAGCGTAAAGCTGATGGCAGTATTGAAAGATACAAAGCTCGCTTAGTCGCGAAGGGGTATACACAACAAGAAGGAATAGATTATGAAGAAACTTTTTCACCATGTTATACGGTTTACCTCAATTCGACTTATTCTAGCTATAGTTGCTAGCATGGATCTTGAATTGCATCAAATGGATGTAAAGACTGCTTTTCTCAATGGAGAATTACAAGAAGAAATCTATATGGATCAACCAATAGGTTTTATTAGAGAAGGTCAAGAACACAAAGTGTGTAGACTTTTAAAGTCAATTTATGGCCTCAAGCAGTCCTCAAGACAGTGGTATATTCGATTTCATAATGCGATAATGTCGTATGATTTCAAAATGATAAATGAAGATCATTGTGTATATACAAAGAGATCCAATAACAAATTTGTTATATTATCATTATATGTTGATGATATACTTATAGCTGGAAATGATAAGGGATTTGTCAATGAAATCAAAGGATGGTTATCATCTCATTTTGAGATGAAAGATATGGGTGAAGCTGCATATATTCTTGGAGTCAAGATTTCAAGAGATCGCTCAAGAAAATTAGTATCTCTTTCACAAGAACCATACATTAAGAAAATTCTTGAACGATTTCATATGCAAGATTGTAAACCCATAGACAACCCTATCGCGAAAGGTGAGACTTTAAGTCGTAAAATGTGTCCGAAGACTCCACAAGAAAATGAACAAATGAAGAATGTTCCTTATACAAGTGCTGTTGGAAGTCTCATGTACGCCATGATGTGCACTAGAGCCAACATCTGTTATGCCGTTGGGTTGGTAAGTAGATACCTGTCCGACCCAGGACAAGCACATTGGAAAGCAGTGAAGAGAATCTTAAGATATCTAAAAGGGACAGCCGATTACTCATTATGTTATCAAGGAAATGATTTACACTTGAGAGGCTACACTGATGCTGATTGGGAAGGAGATTTAGATGAAAGGAAATCTACTTCTGGATATGTTTTCTTACTAAATGGTGGGGCCATACTTGGAGCAGTAAGAAATAATCATGCATAGCCTTATCTACAATGGAGGCTGAGTTTGTAGCATTTTCAGCTGCAATACAAGAAGCCGTTTGGTTAAGAGGGTTCATGAATCATCTGGGAATAATTAATGTTGCTATTGAACCAGTAAGAATAAACTGTGATAGTCAAGCAGCAATAGCATACACTAAGGATCCCAAATATCATGGTAAAACGAAACACATAGATATCAAATATAATTTTGTGCGAGACCTGGTGGCACAAAATAAGGTGAACATGAAGTACATATCTACGCATGACATGGTTGTGGATCCATTCACAAAGCCTATACCAAGATATACTTTCAATAGACATGTTAGATCTCTAGGCTTACGTAGGTGTTGAATATACTTATACTTTGAGATTTCCCAAAATTGTTCACATTTGTCTTATCAATATTAAATAACAATATTGTCAATGCTCAATTAAGATTATTATGGAACATACATGAAGAAGTATATATGTATATACATATTAATTATGTACATATTATATATATATATATATATATATATATATATATATATATATATATATATATATATATATATATATATATATATATATATATATATATATATATATATATGTGTGTGTATTTTGAAAAGCATGTCGGACAGCTAAAAGATTGGCCTTCTCACACAGGCAATCGCCTCCATTACTTCGTAGGAATGGAGATGAGACGATTTTAAGCTTATTATCTAGGCGATAATAGAGAGCCAAGCTTAAAATGTTTAACGTCACCTAGAAAATAGAATTAAAATAATGTCATAATGAAATGTGACCACAAGTGATAAATGATCACTTTATCTGTCTAATTACCAGATTAGAGTTTTGATAAATTAAAAGTATGTAAAGTGAACTCAAGTTAGACATTAGGTATGTCTAAACTAAAATCTGTACAGCATTTACAAGAAAAGAGACATGCACTCCATGGGAAATGAGGAAATGCTGTAGCATGTGATTCATACCGCATGTGCAAAACATTGACCAAAGGGGTAATGAAAGTCAAAATCTCAACTTTAACATTGTGTGAGACCCTGAGTTTTTTTTATGAATAAAATCTCATAGAATACCCTTATTACTCTATTCTGTTTCTTGAAAACTTTATTTAATGATTGCTATCTTAGAGTGTTACCCAAGGATTAAGATAAATTCAATCTACTGGGACATTTCTAGAAAAGCAAGTTAAATAAAAGTTGCAAGAATTGAGAAAAGAGGAAGATTACGATTTTGAATTATCACATTATAATCACATGTATTCATTGGTCGACCAATTATGTTTTACTTTTATGTAAAGATAGAACATAATTATAAATACAACGGATATTTTTTTTGTAAATGAGATTGTTAGAAAAATGTGATAAGTAATCTAGGGTATTGCATACAACATATAACCTAAGTTTCACAATTCGAGAAGTTATATATTCCTAACAGATATATGACTAACGTGCTCTCGAAGTATGCATGGTCACACGGCATATTTACTAAGGTATGAACCTTAAAGAAGCATAGAGAGAGATAGTCCCATCATGTGTGAGTGGGAGATATTGGATAAGTTCCCGTTTGCTTTTATTTAAAACTTGTTTAAATAAAGTCCACCCATGATGAAGGGACGTGAGAAGTGGAAACTGCCAAAGGCAGTTTCTCACGAACCGCTCCCATATAAAAGAAAAACTTTTTCCTTTTAGAAATGGTTACTTACACGGTCACTCTCAAAAAAACGAAAAAGAAAATACGCTCTCTCTCTCTAGAATTTGGAAAAATTTCGTGGTTTTTCTTCCAGATTACTTTTGTTGCTTCAGAGATAAGGAAATGAGGTATTTATACTGTATTAATTCATTGTAGTTCATTTATATACAAATGTGATTGCAATAGCAACTATAATCTTAGGATTATGTTAGGATACATGTTATTCTATTTTATTTCCAACAAAATCTAAGTACGATAAAGCGAAAAATATGCTAGTAAAAATATGATTGCTTAATTAGAAAAAAGGAAAAAACATCTGTTATATATTTTTGGATCTTTGATCTGTTGAGTTTTGCAGTATGGAGAAACTCCATTGCATGTAGCAGCCAAGAATGGGTGCAATGAAGCTGCACGATTACTTCTTGCTCATGGTGCTCTTGTTGAAGCCAAATCTAAGGTGCTTTCTAACTGTACTACCTTATATTCCCCATTCAGTAGTACTTTTTTTCCTGGAAAATGTGATATTGATATTGGTTTTATTCAATTTTCTCCTCGTTTTTACACGCAGTATGGAGTGACATCACTAATGCTTTCTGTTTGTCAATCAAGTCGAGCTGAAGACTGTTCAACTGTCGCGCCATTGCTGGAGAAGAATGCCGATTGTGATGCTACAGATGATGTATGTATTTTGTATTCTAAAATAACAAATTTATTTCTTGCTAAATAGCAGTGATTTATGTAACTTTGAATGCAGAAGGGCATGACTCCTCTAGATCATCTTTCAAAAATCCAAGAAAGTGGAAAGTTGAGTGATTTATTAGTCTCTCGGCAAAAAGATCAAAAAAACAAAAAGTTTCTTGAAGCATGCAGCAAGCAAAAAGAAAGGATGGATGCCCTCGAAAAAGAGCTATCAAATATTGTGGGTCTCAATAACAGATGCAAAAGTGCTCGACTTTCTCAGAAATTAAACCCAGAAGCATAAATTTTGATAGGAGTGAGAGAGATGGAGATTATTAGAGGGTTGTGGATGGAGGGAGATGCATGAATCTTTTAATTTGACTCGTTCATGTAATCTAAAGAGTAATTTTGAGTGTTTGTACAAAGGAAAGTTGAATAGTATTAGAATGAATTTCTCTTGTTTAGTATCTCATTTTTTTTTTCTTTATGTTAAAATAGAAATGTATTTTTCATACAAAGAATACAACAATAATACAAAATAAAAGAGAAATATAGTATGAAATTATATATAAAATAATAAATATTTGAATTTAGGGACTTGAATGAAATATTGAAGAATTTTAAGGATTAAATGGTAATTTGAAAACCGGTTATCTGGTAACCGAACCGAAAATTCAATTCTGTTTACATTCGGTTTTTAACCGAAATTGGTCCGGTTTTCAGTTTAGATTTTCTCTAAACCAAAAAATCAGTTCGGTTTTCGGTTTGGTTAACCGGCTTATCCCACCCCTATCAAATATACTCTTTAAAATAAAAAATGCTGACAACATATTTGCATAAATGTGAAATCATTTGGAATTAATTCACACGGTTCCGTATAAAGTATAGTAACTATCACACGGTTGCGTTGATCACAGGCGTGGAATAAATAGAACCATTGAAGAGTGTGAAAGGTAAAATAATCGGAAGTTGTGAAACTTCAAAGAATTTTCAAATTAATCAATGCCCTTAATTTTGCGCGTGAAAGGTATCAACTTTATGAAAATTAAAACAAAACAAATGTATATAAATTAAAGATAATTATATTATTATATTTTGATATAATATTTAAAAATTTATTATAACATACGAAAATACATCATGTATATATGATTTGTCAAAATTAGAATTATATAAAATTAATAGGGATATTTTTTACAAGAAAATAATCACTGATTAAGATGTTTTAGTTTGAGATAAAAGTGAAATATTTTAGCTTTTTATTTATATCTTATAAACAGATATATACGTATTTTAATCTATTAAAATGAGTTACATGAAGATTAAAGAACAAAAAAATAAACAGACTCTATGTTTGAGACTCGTGGTAAAATTATTAAAATATGATATTTATAAGAAAAGGAGAAAAAAAAAATAGAATATAAGTTAGTACCATATCATTTTACCGCAAACTAATAAATTTTATATTATACATGGATTTTTCTATGTTATTTTAAACTATTTTTATATTTATTGAGATGGATGGTATTATTAAAATTTATACTTATATGGTATATATGCATTGTCTTACAATATATATACACTCATTTCTACCAAATACATTTTTGTAAGGTTTTTGTATCCCTTACTTTCGGAAAAAAGAAAATTGTTAATTAATTCTATATCAAGTGGACCCTAATGTAAGCTATGGAATAGATAATGTTCAAGACGGCCTTTTCGCACAATGTGAACCGTTAACACATATAAAAATACCTTTACATACGCGCTCCTTTTCTGAAAGAAAAGAGAAAGCAGCGTTAGGTGCATTCATCTTTCTTCAACATATGACAAAAAAATTAGTCAAGTCAATCAAGAAAAAGTACCTGAAAGCTAAGGAAACTTCAAAGGAGATTCTATACTAGTCCACCGCAATAACATTAAGCAAAATAAATTATACACACATATGTATATATATATATATATATATATAGAGAGAGAGAGAGAGAGAGAGAGAGAGATGCTTATAATAAGGGAACAAAACTTCATTTCATTACATTCCAAATCTCTCTTTGTTCTTGCTTTGTTTTATTTTGTTCTTCTTAATCTTCTTAATTAATCATGAAGAGACGACATTTAGACATGGAGAATGGTCATGATAAACAATCATCAGGATCTAAGAAACGTAAAACCATTTATGATTGTGCTCAGTCGGGGGACATTGATGGGTTTCAGAAGCTACTTCAGGATAATCCATCTCTTCTCAGAGAAAGAAATGCATTTGTAAGATTTTTTTTTTTTTTTTTTTTTTTGTGTGTGTGTGATGAATATATGTCCTTTGGAAAGAATTAGATTTTTCATTATATTCTTTAGAGGGTTTTGGACAAATTAACAAGGGAACAAAAGTTAAGTTGCTTTGCAAATTAATTAATTCAAAGTACAATTAAGCCGAGTGCGTTCATCATTAAATTTTTGTATTCATTTTGGTATAAATGCAGATGTTGGAGACACCCCTTCATGTTTCTGCTAGTAACAACAAGACAGAAATAGTGAAATTTCTGCTTGAATGGAAAGGAGATGAGAAAGTTGACTTGGAAGCGAAAAATATGGTATGTGTTCTTTATAAAATTTCCGGGAGAAATCTAAGTACGATAAAGCGAAAAATATGCTAGTAAAAATATGATTGCTTACTTAGAAAAAAGGAAAAAACATCTGTTATATATTTTTGGATCTTTGATATGTTGAGTTTTGCAGTATGGAGAAACTCCATTGCATGTAGCATCCAAGAATGGGTGCAATGAAGCTGCACGATTACTTCTTGCTCATGGTGCTCTTGTTGAAGCCAAATCTAAGGTGCTTTCTAATTGTACTACCTTATATTCCCCATTCAGTAGTACTTTTTTTCCTGGAAAATGTGATAGTGATATTGGTTTTATTCAATTTTCTCCTCGTTTTTACACGCAGTATGGAGTGACACCACTAATGCTTTCTGTTTGTCAATCAAGTCGAGCTGAAGACTGTTCAACTGTCGAGACATTGCTGGAGAAGAATGCTGATTGTGATGCTACAGATGATGTATGTATTTTGTATTCTAAAATAACAAATTTATTTCTTGCTAAATGGCAGTAATTTATGTAACTTTGAATGCAGGAGGGCATGACTCCTCTAGATCATCTTTCAAAAATCCAGGAAAGTGGAAAGTTGAGTGATTTATTAGTCTCTCGGCAAAAAGATCAACATAACAAAAAGTTTCTTGAAGCATGCAGCAAGCAAAAAGAAAGGATGGATGCCCTCGAAAAAGAGCTATCAAATATTGTGGGTCTGGATGAACTCAAGATACAACTTCGGAAATGGGCAAAGGGCATTCTTGTGGATGAGAGGCGCAAGGCCATTGGAGTGAAAATGGGCACTGCTGGAATATTTCCTCACATGGCATTTCTAGGAAATCCTGGAACAGGTAAAATTGTTGCTTGCTTTATCAGTTAAAATTGCTGCTGGGATATTTTGTTTACCTATCTATCAATTAAATGATTTTTTTCATATTGGATAGGTAAGACAATGGTGGCTCGAATCCTTGGAAGACTACTCCTTAGTGTGGGAATTTTGCAAACTGACAATTTAAAAGAAGTTCAGCGGACAGATTTAGTTGGTCAATATATTGGTCAGACTGGATATAAGACTAGGGAGAAGGTACACCACTCTGCTTTCCATATCATATGTTCGACATAGCAAGAAATTTATTAACTTAAGAAATGTATATAATTTGATGGATTTGTATCCTCTCTTTACCTTTGATATTTCAAAATGCTTAATATGTTAGAAAAATATATTAGATTAATATATGGTTTATTTTAACAAAAAAATAATAATAATAATTTCGTGCATAGATCAAAGAAGCCGAAGGAGGTATTCTTTTTGTGGATGAAGCATATCGACTAATACCTGAGGAGAGAAGTGGCCGCGACTTTGGGTTAGAAGCCTTAGAAGAGATCATGTCTTGCATGGACAATGGAAAAGTTTTAGTCATATTTGCTGGCTACAATGAAGCAATGCAACGTGTAATATCTTCTAATGAAGGTTTCAAGAGAAGGGTTACTAACATTTTTAATTTTAAAGATCTAAGCTGTGAAGAGTTAGCTAATGTTCTCCATATCAAGATGAAAAATCAAAAGAAGGATAGCTTGTTACATGGGTTTAAACTGCATTCTTCTTGTACTGTAGATGCCCTTGCAGAGTTAATAAAGAGAGAGACCATAAAACCGCAGCGTATGAAATTGAATGGAGGTTTAGTGGATATAATGTTAAATAATGCCGAGGGGAATCTGGATTTTAGGCTAAGTGATGATTGTGCAGAGAGGGATGAATTGCTTACGATCAAATTAGAGGATTTTGAAGCAGCTATGGAGGCTTTACCCGAATAAATGTTTGGCATGAAACAACTTATTTTACAAAAAAATTAATTATGTCTTCTAGTCTTTGAGTGTTATGAAAAATATTCTGGATTTGTGCTTCTTTGAATGTTTGAGTGTTAGGAACTTTTAATTTGTATTTGCATTAACTATTTGAAGTATTTGGGAAGATGAAATCAATCTTTACGCTTTCTTTGTCATTCCTGTCTTTATTACTTACTACTGTTTTGCTTTTTTTGTAACTTTTTTTTTTTTTTAATTTTATTTAAGAAATCCTTGACGTTGGAGGCCCTTTTTTTTTTTTTTTTTTGGGTTTAGGTTTTAGAAATCCTTGACATTGGAGTCAAATGTCAGAGTGTGATAAAATGGCAAGAATAGCATACTAAAAGAATGCTGGAGTATGCCTAAGAGAAAAGAAAGGAGAGAATAGTGTTTTGTATTCAACTTGTATTTTACTTACATGTATATGTCCTATTTATACAAAAAAGTTAACAAAATAAAGGAATAAATGTAAAGAATGCACAATCACTTAATTTCTGGTGATCGATTTCTAGGTCAAGGCACAAATCAAGCACAATTAATCAAGGCATGATTTCAACACTAGAGTTATTCCTTGTAATTTAC
Organism: Pistacia atlantica; assembly: GCA_026229545.1. NCBI lineage: Eukaryota > Viridiplantae > Streptophyta > Magnoliopsida > Sapindales > Anacardiaceae > Pistacia > Pistacia atlantica. The sequence continues at coordinate 2,309,943 of CM047901.1, forward strand.
TGCATTCCAACATTAATAATGGCTGATGCTTTTAGTTATCAAAAGCAAGTTACAGAATGATTCAGTTGCTGATGATGAAGTACTGTAATTTGTGCGAATTTAGAACACATAATGATATAAACACATATTATGTCAAACAGAATAAGTCAAGCAAGTCTCGCCACGTTCACGATTTCACACCTCAAATACAATACATTCTATCTACTTATAAATTGTTATACGTTGATGAGGACTGTTTTACTTAGATATAATAAAAAATGAGGAGTTTAACACACAACCAAAGTTAATTAACAGAACAACAAAACAAGAGGTTGAAAGCAGCTAGTCTAGATTTCAACAACCCATGCACAGGCTTTCAGGTTCAGGTACAACCCAAGCAACTCTGCCTTAGGTTTATCTTCCTCAATTTTAGAGTGTTCTTCAAATCCTGACCGGCTGGTCAATTTATTATATAATATTAAATATGTTAGAAATTGTATTTGTCTCATTTGCCAAGTTGGTGAGTTGTGATAGTATATACTCCCTCCATTTCGTTTTAATTATCCTTTTTAGCTAATGCACACATATTAAGCAAATTATCAATTTTAGGAAAAAAATTAGTCCATATGACTAAATTACCCTTTTATTGAATTACTCAAAAGTCAAAACATTCTCTCCCTCCATTAATACTCTCTCTCTCTCTATATATCTCTCTCCCTCCATATCTTGGAATACTTTTCATTTTTTTTTTCAATTTTCAATTCTTTTTCTGCCAAAAATTTAAATCTAAAAATTACAAATTTAGCTACTCAAGACGGATTTGCAAGTACAGTCATGTCGAAACCTTGTGCAACTTTTTTATTTTCTATAAACATCACTGTAGGATCAAATAAATGTTTAGAATAAAAATATATGGACTCTTCACCTTTGTCCATTTTTTTTTGTTTTATTGGAGATATGCATAATTTTTGTCTGGAAACTGAATTTATAGTGTATATGTGGACTGTTGTCGTTACTAAATTTTGGAAAGGAAAAGAATATTAAACACCACCTTGAACTCATTAAACCTAGAAAAAGTACATTGGTTGACTATTAGATCATGTGCACAACTATTGAGTATAGAATAAGGGTAAAATTGGTAAAAAAAAAAAAAGTAATTAATGTCTCCTTGATTCTACGAAGTAAGAAATAATTTGAAACCAAAAAAAAAATTCTAAAAAGGACAATTAAAATGAAATGGAGTATATAAATGTGTGTGAAAGCCCTCTCCTCACTTGAGCTAGAAATTCACCTAAACCCATTATCATGGTATTAGAGTCATAATTGTTTGGGACAACGATCGGCATGAACCCCAGGTGTGCACCATAGGTGTGCTGTTGTGCACGCCAAAGATGAGGGAATTGTCCCACTGGAAGAGACTTTTTGCCCCCATCAAATTGATCACCATCCCCTGTTAATAAATACACCTCTAAGATGCTATGAAAATTCTTTTTAAACACTATTTAATCCCCATTTGGTTAATTAGAGTTTTTATTTGCACCCCTTTTCCCCCTAATTTCAAACTTAATTAGTTTTTTTTTTTTTTTTAACACCACTTTTATCTAATTTCAAACTTAATTAGGATTTTTATTTACATAGCTTTTCCCCAAATTCTTAACTATGTTTTTTGTTTATACCCTTTTTCCCAATTTCAAATTTGAAACTTATTTTTTCTTTTTCAGATTAGTATTCATATGCATTCCGTTGTGTGATTAGTTTCTATATTACATTAGTAATATATTTTCATCAAACAAAGAGTTATTTGAAATAAAAAGATAATATTTGTGATTAATTGGTGCATTGTTGTGATGTATATATGTGGTTGGTGTCTCTTCTCTTTTAAACTAGTTCTTGGGGTCATTTATCAAAATAAACTTTGTCGACAATGCCAAATTGGTGGTGCTTTGTTAAAGCTTTTGAGCTCGACTTCTATCCAAGCCCATTTATCAAAATAAATTTTGTTTTGTATTAAAATTGATGATTCAATAGGTTTTAGATTTGTTTCATGTTGTGATGAGATTTTGAATTCAATTAACCAGCAATGTTTGTTGGAGTCTCACACCGATTAGGCACGTTCAAGCTTACTGGTTTATAAGAGGGTGTAATCCTCCCATTTAATAAGGTCTTATTGGGTGAGAAGTCAGACCCACCTCAAATTCTATCACGGTATCAGAGTCCAAGTTCAGTTGAGTTGAATGCTTAACCAGCGATTGAGAAGTTAGAGCTGACAACTACCTCCAATAACAAGCATGACCCAACATATGGGCTTGACCGTAAATGGGAGTGTTAGAGTCTCACACCGACTAGACACACTCAAATCTATTAGTTTCTAAGAGAGGGTAATCCTTCCATTTAACAAGGTCTTATTAGATGAGGGGTCAGACTCACCTTAAATACTATCAATGTTTTTTACTGTGTGAATTGTCTTTACGAATCTGTAAAGGATTCATAACAACATGATTGGGCATGAGTGTGAATACAATGACTATTAGCCTAGTAATCATACTATAGAGTAAAATTAAATAATAGCAAATTGAATTTTTAACTATGAATTTTTAAAAAAAGATAAATGGATGGTTTTGGATCAACGGTATGTATTTTATGTAAATAGTATAAGTAAAATATGTAAGGTGCTCTCACGGTCTCACCTAACTGTTATGAATTATGATTGAGAGTTCTTAAAATTTTAAATAATACTATATTTAAAAAAAAAATTACAAAAATCTCTATATAAAGAAACGTGACAAAAAATAAATATAAAAATAAATTTAATAAATTTAATTTTTTATTTAACCATTTTATTTATTTTTTACCACTATACTTTTTACAAAAACTTTTATACTGTAGAATAAAACTTTAGGGCGGCCATCGTTGGTTGATGTAAACAAAAATTAAAACAATAAAATAGAAAAGGGCGATGACCTTGCAGCCAAAAAATAAATAAAATAAAGTAGCAACCATTGCGGAGACTTCGAGACAGTGGAATAAATAGTACCACCATGACCAGGCATGCGCTACAGCTGTCATGACGAAGCGACGCAAGACAGTCAGCGTGCTATTTGAGGTGGTCGGTTGGCTGTGGGGGTGGAGTTTAAAAAAATAAAAAACAAAAGGCAAGGCATCTTCTGGGAAAGAAGATAAAGTTGAAATGCTTAGAGAGATTGATAGAGAAACTCAATTGTATGATTTGTATGATTTTCGTTGATGGAGATGAACTTTGTTAGAGGAGATCAAATTTCTCCATCTCCTTTGATTGCATTCCTACCAACTGTTCTACGCTAGAGAAAAAAAAAAAAAAAAATCAGATTCTTTCGCACAAAATGTGAACCCTCACTGAGTAATTTTTTGCGTGTGAATTAATGAATCTTTTTAACACAATCACACAAAATGTGAACGGTTTATTTGTTGCTTGTTCGGGATGCAATTTTAAGTCTTTTCAAAAAACGAAAAAAGTCAAGGCATCTTCTGGGAAAAAATATAAAGTAGAAATGCTTAAAAATTGATGCAAAGACTCAATTATATATATATATATATATATAATGAATTATGTTGATGCGTGATTTAGACACCAACTAATCGATACGTGTGTAACGTTGATTGGTAAAAAGACACATGTGATTATGGATAAAATGTAGAATAAATGCAATGAGGGCTTTTTAAAGTGGTTCGGATGCTAAGGTAACAAGTCCAACGTCTACTGATTTGTATTAGTATAGTGGGTCAGGTCGTAACAGAGGACCGACTTACAAATGATTAGAAAAAATAAATACAAAGTTTATAAGAGAGAGAGAGAGAGAGAGAGAGAGAGAGAGCTAGTTCAGAGTGTGAAATAGCCGAATCCCCGCAATGAAGGGGTCTTCCTCTTTTTATAGTGAGATGAGGGCAGATAATCATCATTAAATCCATGGGTTTGTGTGAATGTCAGGACATAATCCAGCTTCACGTCACATTGCCCACCTTCCAAGCTGATTTCACGCGATTTGGAGCAAGGAAATGGACACGTGGGAGCTCCATAGCGTCTGGCAGGCCTGACGTGTGCTTACCGTTCTGACGGGAGCATGTCACACCCCATCATGTGATTTCCCATGTCAGCCATTGATTTCCCAGGCGTAACAACTTAGTTTATAGATTTATATTAGGATGCCTAATTAAACACCTTTTTTATTATATGCAAATGAATCTTTACCTAAAATAAAATCATTCTGCCTTGATTTTATACGTTTCCATAATTGGTTTGTTTTCTCTTTTGAATGGTTATTACTACTTGATCATATAAGCTGCTAATTGTTGTTAAAACTCTCAAATAGATGGACCTTTTTTTTTTTTTTTTTTGGAGATTGCATTCAAATTATCACTAACATTTTTTTTTTTTTGAATAATATTTGATTGATTGCATTTGTTATGCCTAAAAATCAGGACTAACATAAGCTGATGTCAACACCATTAATCAGAGCTCAACAAACACTTAAATGACAAAATAACCTTAGCTGTCAAGACCAAACTGACTTAAGAGATATTATATTAATCCTATCCCATTTTAAGATACTGATTAAAGAGTTGTCTCCACGTGTCAATGCAACTTGCAAAATAACTCATTACATTGACCTCAAAGGTATAAATGAACACTTCTCTTCATGAAAAAGGACGTTGGGGGCTGGGCATAGAGAGCTTCAACCATTATTTTTTTTTTTCTATAAACAATTTATTTCTCTATTTTTGTACACCTTACAGGCAATATCAGAAAAAATAGTCAAAGAATAATAAAATAACAGTGGATGTAGGATTTGCTTTAAGCATCCGAACCACTATAAAAATCTCTCTTGTTAATATTTTATTTATGTTTCTTCAAACATAAATCATCTCAACACTATAATCAACCCTCATAATCATTCACGTGTAGTTTCTAAGATCCTCTTAGCACTTTGCATGTGCAAAGTCATTGTTGTCAAAATCACGCATCAACAGTTTGATACTAAAATAAGGGTCTGATTCACATCAGCTCTCCATGTTTTTCCAGCAAGTCTTGACTTCTTCAGCAAATTCTAGCTTCTTTTTCTATAATCATGTTATCAGATGTAAAAATCTGAGTAGGACAAAGTTTGAATCTGGCAAAGTAGTAACACAAGAGTTGTAGCTCTTCGAGTTAGCTTTCTGATGGTCCAAGAATCATCCAAATCCAAGTTCTACAGCTCAAGTTATCGTCAAAATATTGAAGCCCATTCTAGATATGAGCTCTCAGATCGCACGCATCAAAGCTCTCAAATCGCGTGGCTAGATTACTCAAATCACATGGTCAGGTCGTTCAGATCGCATACATCAAAGCTCTCAGATCACGTGGCCAGATCGCTCAGACGCACGCATCAGATCTCTTAGGTTGCGTGGCCAGATCGCTTAGATCGCCTGCATCATATCTCTTAGATTAGATTGAGCTCCTAAGCTCTGAAGATCACGCGTTCATGATAATTGAGATTACACGTTCAAGACCATTAAGATCACGCATTCAAGATCGTTGAGATCACGCATTCAAGATCATTGAGATCACGCGTTCAAATCATCCAGATCGCGCTCCTGTGTGGCCAAATCATGCTTTTGAGCACTTAGATTGGTAATCTCAGTTCTCAGATCAAGCTCCTTGCTTTCTGATCAAACTCCTTATGTTCTCAGATGAAGCTCCACGCTTTCTGATCGAACTCTTTATGTTCTCAGATCAAGCTTTGCACTTTTTGATCGAACTGCTTGTGTTCTCAGAGAAAGAAAGAAAGAGAAAAGAGAGGGCAATGAAAGGCAATGCATCTTCCAGGAAAAAACAAGAGTAGAAATGTAGAAAATTTAATGCAAATATTGAGTGATAGTGAAAGGTAAAATTCAGTTTTAGGGTTCATTTGACCCCTACGGTTTTATTAAATAAAATACTCTCTCTAAGTTTTAAGAAATAGTACAATTTTTCCTCATACTAGTATTAGATCAATTTCGTGCCTAAGGTTTGAGTTAAGTATCTCCTGTCATATAGAATTTTTTGATAATGTTTTGGTCTTTGTCAGTATATTCCTTGTCATTAGCAAGCAAAACGTTAAAAGAAACCAAAACGTTACTAAAAAGTTCAATCCTACTAAAGTGTTACTTTACCCAAGCCTTAGGGACGAAATTATTAGTCTGCCTCTTGTGTCGCTTAGTAGTGGGGGAGGCAATGAAACAGCAAGGAAATGGGGCGGAGGTCCTGTTCATTGGCGCCAAATATGGTTGCCCTAAATCTCCATTAGTTCAATTTTTTCACATTCCTGATTTTGAGAAAAAGCCCGGTGAAGGCCTGGAATGTAAAACCCATTTCACTATTATTGCATTTGGCTTCTGTTAGAGTCATGAAAGTGACTCTATTTTGGTGATAAAAATACCCCATTTGTGAGTAAATTGAAGTATATTGAGACAATTAAAGAATTTATGAATTTATTCACGAAAATCGCTTCCTAATATTTTTCTTATGAATTTAACGTGTTTGGAATGATTTTGGAAAATATATGAGTTGATATTGGGTTGTGGTTTATGGATTAAAGGTGATTTTGTCTCATTTATGCTGTTTAGGGGGTAAAATGTCATGTTTTAAGGGGCTGATTTTGTCACTTTTCAATTATGTAGGGACTAAACTGAAATTTTGCAATATACACTATAAAAGAAAAGTGCAGATCGCGTGAACAGTAGGCTGCCATCCAGAGAGTTTTCCGGCGACCCTTCGTCTTCCACCTCCGGCGACCCTTCGTCTTCCACCTCCGGCGACTCTTCGGCTTCCTCGACCACAGATCACCATCATCGCTGATCACCACCGTGAGCCAACCACCACCGCGACGCTTCATCTTCCCATCGCGACTTTTCGTCTTCCCGAGAACCGCCGCCTTTCCGGTGACGTTTCTGGCTCCCAAGGGTCGATCCACCTTCCCCACGGCCGTATCTTGCATTTCCAAGCTTCACCGCGAAACCGCCGGAATCCGCGGTTTTGCCGTCGCGCCTCTTCATCTTCCAGGCCAGATCTTGCTCATTTCCGGCGACTTCTCACCTCCCTAGGACCTGATCTGAACTCCCCATCACCAGAGCTTTCCATCGGTACCTTCGGATCCCATTTCCGCCACCGTTTTCGAGACCCGCCGGAAAATTAACGTTTTCCGGCGAACCGCGGCTGTTCGTATTCCGGGCTGTCCGTTGGTCGTTTCGGCCCTTCTTCGCATCATATCGCTGTCGGTTACCTCCCCTTCGCCGTGGTCAGCTCCGTTTCCACCGTTTCGGCCTCCGTCATCACCACCATGAGCGGCTAAGCTCCCGGTTGTCTGTTACGGCATAGGCGAGATCGGGATTGACTCCACGACTCTCCTCATCAGCTCTCGACTAGTTGGATGAGCCCGATTATAGGACATTTGGTAGTATTGTGCTTCGGATTATATTTGTTTTCGTTTCATGATTGATTTCGATACTTTAATATGATTTGGGCATAATTTGTGACGAATATTGTTGTCCATTGTGATTTAATATTTTCATAAAACTTGCTGAATGATAAACCTTGGTTTGGAATAATTAAATGATGAATATTGCTTACATTACCTTGCATCGATTGTAATTGAGTTGTGTTTGGATTTAATTTAATTTCTACTATTGTTGCGTTTATTGTGAAGTTGGTTGATTGGATATTACGTGTTGACAGATTGTATTTGTTAATCGCGTACCAACTAGTGGTATTGCCTTGTAGTGTTTATCGACGTTCAATGATAGTCTTTAACCAATCGAACTTGAGTGATCGGGTGAGACAGGATAGATTATACCTAGAGTGTCGGGAAACCATTTCATTGATTTACCTTGCCTTGTAGGTTTAGGGGATCGTAGAGGGTGGAGAAGAATTGTGTGAGTCGGTCTCGTGTCGGACCAAAACCGTAACGGCAACATTTTTATTATAAAGTTTTCATTAGTTTTAATTGCACTATTTCATTATTTGCATTTAGTCTATTTAGTTTCATTAATCTATTGCCAATTTCATTTTCGCTACTTAAAATACATTAGGTTGTTAGTCTTGCTCCCTGTGGATTCGATCCTGCTTACCGCTAACTACGGTACTTAGGTTTAAATTTTTAGACTGTGACGATCGGTCTAACAAAATTTTGGCGCCGTTGCCCGGGGAGCAACGTGCTTTTGACTTTGTGTGTTTGGGTAGTTATTAGTTTTTATTCTAGGTTTATTTTAATCTTTGTTGTTTTGTTGTTTTGTTTGTGTTATTTTCTTTCTTGTGATTATTTGTTTGGGTGAATTGTTTAATATTTGTGTCCCGTTTAGTTTGTCTCTTTGCATTTTTAGTTAATTATTTTCTTTTTAGGTTGTTTGCGTAATTTCATTTGCACTTTGTTCTATTTTATTTTCATTGGAATAGTTTCATTTGTGTTTGTTTTTGTTTTGCAGGAAAATTGCAATTGGGAAAACGCTTCAGCGTGTCGTGAGCATTGAAGATCCTGCACGTCCCGATTGTGAAATTCTCTTAACCTTTGATTTTTGTCCTTAGTATTAAATTCTTTTAGGTTGCATTGATAAATTTAGTTTTGATTAAACATTTTGTTGTGGGAAATTTCATTGAGTATAGTTTCGTTAGATTTTAGATTTTTTTTTAGTTTTGTTTCGTGTGGTTAGTAAAATTTGTTTCTTAGGTTTTGCATTTAGTTTATTTTCTTTGACATTGTTGCTGCGTTGCTTGTTGAGCATTTTGTGTGTTTGGTTGATGAATGCAAACTAGAAGGTCTTTTAACGAAGAGTTATTACCTTTGAATCTTGAAATTGAACGCACTTGTAAAAAGAATAGAAAACAAGCACGTAGGATGGCTGACCAGGATGAACCCGCACATGTGCCCCTTAGCCAACATTTCGCACCCACCACCTACACGTCAGCCTCATGTATCCATATCCCCAATGTCCAGACACAGCACTATGAGATCAAAACTAGTGTCATCCAATTGTTGCCAAATTATTATGGGAATTTAAATGAGGAGCCATACAAACACTTAGATGAATTTTTAGAGGTTTGCTCCACAGTTAGACTTCAACATGTGAATGAAGATGTCGTGCGCTTAATTTTGTTCCCATTTTCACTTAAGGATCGAGCCAAACAGTGGCTCAATTCTTTGGCAGCAGGGTCCATTATCTCTTGGACCCAAATGCAAGAAGGATTCCTAAAAAAGTATTATCCCATTGGTAAAACCAACAGCATACGACGAGCCATTACTAGTTTCGCTCAACTTGATGGCAAGGAATTTTATGAGAGTTGGGAACGTTTGAAGGAAATGCTTAGGAAGTGTCCCCATCATGCAGTCCCTAGGTGGCAATTAGTTCGTAGTTTCTATGACGGACTAACCGAGAGGCATAGGAATATGGTAGACGCCTCTTGTGGAGGAACATTTATGCACAAGGACGAGAATGAGTTATGGCAACTCTTCGAGACCTTAAGTGAAAATTCAATGCACCACATTTCTGCGTCTAGAATGCCTATCTCAGGGCAGCCATCCAAGAAGGGTGGCATGTATGAGGTGTCACGGTTAGATGACATTAGTTCTAAGTTAGAGGTGTTGGCCCACCGATTTGACCAGTTTGTATCTATACAAGGGCAACCCTCTACACAATCATCTCAGAAGGTGAACCAGGATGTTTTTGCCATGCACTCCACTCTTGACCATCCGGTTGAGGAACCTGCCCCTGACCCTTTTGAGGAGCAAGTGCAAGTTGCACAAGGCTTCCAGAGACGGAGCGATCCGTACTCGAACACATACAATCCTGGGTGGCGTAACCACCCTAATTTTTCATGGAAGCCACAACAACCTCAGAATGTCCCTAATAGTATGCCATACAGGAACAATCCTTCCAATCAGCAAGGCAATTATAGGGAGCAACCTTCAATCCAACCACCCATCCAACCTAGGTTCTCACCTCCCATTCAACAGCCTACTCCAGTGTCTAGTTCACTAGAATCAATGATGGCTCAAATGCTCCAAACCATGCAGGAACAAAAAGCCGACATGAATGCTAGGTTCCAGGATTTAGAGCAGAATACCCAACTTCTACATTCCCATTCCCAATCCATTAGTAAGCTAGAGACCCAGATTGGTCAAATAAGAAGCATCAATAGGAGGGAACAAGGCCAATTGCCTAGTCAAGTCATAGGTAACCCTAGTGGTTCTTCTCAGCAGAGAGGGTTTTCCGAACAAGCTAAGGCCGTGATGACTCTTCGGAGCGGCCGAGAGCTAATTAGGCCTGAGAGGGAAGTAAAAGTCCAGGGTAGAGAAGAGGAAAGTCTAGGTAGGGACCAAGCCAAAGAGAGTGAGAGTGAGCCTCTTGTTGAGTTGAGTGTTCAGAGACCGGGTAAGGAAAAAGTTGGGGAGAGTGAACCATCCCCTGCATCGTACATACCGAGAGCACCCTTTCCTCAGTGCTTAGAGCCCCCAAATGTCCCCACTACTAGGAAAAGCGCTAGGATGGATGAAATGATTGAGTTGTTTAAGCAGGTGCAGATTAACATTCCACTCTTAGATGCCATTAAGCAAGTACCGCTTATGCCAAATTCCTCAAAGACTTGTGCACGCAAAAGAGGAAAATGAAATCTCACACACCTAAGACTGTACATTTACCGGAAAATGTAAGTGCGGTTGTCTCAAACCGCATTCCCTCGAAGTTAAAGGATCCTGGAGCTCCTATTATTTCTTGTGTGATAGGTAATGTCACGATTGATAGAGCACTCTTAGACTTAGGGGCGAGCGTGAATTTATTACCTACTTCCGTGTATGAATAGTTTAACTTAGGTGAGCTCAAGTCGACTGAAGTCATACTACAGTTAGCTGACCGATCGGTCAAAATGCCTAGGGGCCTAATTGAGGACGTGTTAGTTAAGGTTGAGGAACTATATTTTCCGGTGGATTTTCTTGTCTTAGACATGGAGTATACGAGCAGTGGAAGTATGCCACCGATTATTTTAGGGAGACCTTTTCTAGCTACGGCAAATGCTTGCATTAATTGTAGATCTGGAGAGATGGAAGTGTCTTTTGGGAATAGGAAATTGAGACTTAATGTGTTTAATCTTTGGGTTAGGACCAATGCGTGAGGACGATAACGAGTGTTTCATGGTTGATGCTATTGACAGTCTAGTGGAGGCTCATGCCCCATAGATGTTATGTGATGATGCAATTTACACTCTTATGAATCCATTTGTTGAGGAGATATCTAGCTTGAGTGTCGTGTCTGAGATTCAGGAGGTTAGTGCGTATATAGCTAGGTCACCCACTCTAGAGCGTCGACCTTGGAACATCAAGTATGAAATCTTACCACCTTTGTCTAAGACGATACAGCCGAGGTCCATTGAGTCTCCACCAGTCTTAGAGTTGAAAGCCTTGCCTGATACTCTAAAGTATGTTTTCCTAGGACCCAACAAGACCTTACCCGTGATCATTGCCGCCAACTTAGATAGTGAGCAAGAGGAGAGATTAGTGGCGGTCTTGATAGCACACAAGGAAGCAATCGGTTGGTCGGTAGCCGATTTGCGAGGGATTAGCCCTTCTTTGTGCATGCATCGCATATTTTGTGAGGAGAATGCTAAACCGGTGCATGAAGCTCAAAGAAGGTTAAACCCGAACATGAAGGAGGTAGTGAAGAAAGAGGTGATCAAATGGCTTGATGCGGGTATCATTTACCCTATATCCGACAGCCAATGGGTGAGTCCAACCCATGTTGTACCTAAGAAGAGTGGCCTCATTGTTGTTGAAAATGAAAAAGGTGAGCGAATTCCTACCCGTACTCCCACAGGATGGAGAGTTTGCATTGACTATAGGAAGCTCAACCTAGCCACTAGGAAAGATCATTTCCCGCTCCCATTTATTGACCAAATCCTAGAAAAACTCGCAGGGCAAGCTTTCTATTGTTTTCTGGATGGCTATTCCGGATATAACCAAGTACCAGTTGCCCCCGAAGACCAGGAAAAGACCACGTTTACATGTCCTTTTGGCACGTTTGCCTTTCATCGCATGCCCTTCGGGTTGTGCAATGCACCGGCAACGTTTCAAAGGTGCATGTTATCGATATTTTCTGACATGGTGGGTCAATTCCTTGAAGTCTTCATGGATGATTTTTCTGTGTTTGGTACATCTTTTGATGATTGTCTCGAAAAACTTGAGTTGGTGTTAAAACGTTGCAAAGAGACAAATCTTGTTCTTAGTTGGGAAAAGAGCCATTTCATGGTTCAAGAGGAAATTGTCTTAGGTCATGTAGTTTCCAAGGAGGGGATATCAGTGGATAAGGCAAAGGTAGAGTTGATTTCTCAACTACCCCCGCCTTCGTCGGTCAAACAAATTAGATCTTTCCTAGGCCATGCAGGATTTTATAGGCGTTTCATCCAGAATTTTAGCAAGATCTCCAAGTCTTTGTGTGATTTGCTTGCTAAAGATGTGCCATTTGTTTTTGATGACTCTTTTATGATTGCCTTTACCATTTTGAAGGAAGCGTTGACCACAGCACCCATTATGCAACCTCCCGATTGGAACCTACCTTTTGAAGTGATGTGTGCGTCGGACTATGCCATTGGTGCGAGTCCTTGGCCAACGGGGAATAAAAAGCCCGTTGTGATCTACTATGCAAGCAAGACCCTCTCCGATGCTCAATGTAATTACACCACCACGGAGAAAGAGTTGCTTGTGGTAGTGTTTTCCCTTGATAAGTTCCGGTCTTATCTTCTTGGGTCTAGGATAGTTGTCTTTACAGACCACGTTGCAGTTAGATATTTGTTAGCCAAGAAAGACACTAAACCTAGACTAATTCGATGGATTTTGTTGTTGCAAGAGTTTGATCTAGAAATCAAAGATAAAAAGGGTAGTGATAATGTGGTCGCCGACCACTTGTCTAGACTCTTTACCGAGTTTGTCCCCTGGTCAATGTTTGAATGAATCTTTCCCGGATGAGCAATTGTTTGCGATATCCCAATCCAAAGCACCTTGGTATGCCCATATAGTCAATTACTTGGCCGTAGGACAATTACCATTAGGGTGGACCAAAACTCAGAAAGATCATTTCTTTGCAACCATCAAGCATTATTTTTGGGAAGACCCGGACCTTTTCAGGTGTGTGCGACAGATAGTTAGGAGATGTGTTCCCGACCATGAGTTTAGTAGTGTACTTGCATTTTGTCATTCTTATGCTTGTGGTGGTCATTATAGTGGCAAGAGGACCGCTTTAAAGGTCCTCCAGTCTGGTTTCTATTGGCCCTCTCTTTTTCGTGATGCATTCTTTTATTGTCGTGCTTGTACTTCATGTCAAAAAGTATGGAATATTGGTAGACGAGATATGATGCCCCTGAATCCTATTTTGATTGTGGAAGTGTTTGATGTGTGGGGTATTGATTTCATGGGTCCATTTCCCTCATCTTTTGGCTTTGAATATATCTTGCTTGCGATTGATTATGTGTCTAAATGGGTAGAAGCCATTGCCACTAGGACCAATGATCATAAGGTGGTCGTTAACTTTGTTCAATCGCACATCTTTAGCCATTTCGGTCATCCGCGCGCCATCATCAGTGATGGTGGCTCACATTTCACCAATAGGCACTTTGGCTCATTATTGAAAAAGTACTCAATCACCCATCGAGTTGCCACACCTTATCACCCTCAAACTAGTGGACAAGTGGAACGTGCTAATAGGGAAATTAAGACTATCTTAGAGAAAATGGTACGGCCCGATCGTAAGGATTGGTCAATGCGTCTGAATGATGCACTTTGGGCCTATCGAACCGCATATCGCACCCCTCTATTGGCATGTCCCCTTATCGGTTAGTTTTTGGGAAAGCATGCCATTTACCCGTAGAACTTGAACATAGAGCATATTGGGCCACAAGGAAATTCAATTTTGATATGACCACGGCCGGTGACCATAGGAAACTCCAACTTTCGGAGTTAGATGAGCTAAGACACGAAGCTTATGAGAACTCTCGCATCTCTAAAGAGAAAACTAAAGCTTTTCACGATAAACACATTGTTAGGAAGTCATTCTCTCCTAATCAAAAAGTGTGGCTCTTTAACTCTAAGCTTCGCCTCTTTCCGGGGAAGCTTCGGTCACGATGGGATGGCCCTTTTATTGTTCTTAATGTTTTCCCTCACGATGTTGAAATCCGAAACCCAAAAACGGGACAAGTTTTTAAGGTGAATGGCCAAAGACTTAAACCTTATGTCGATGGCATTAATGATGGAGAGGTGATTGAGGAGTGTTCTTTATTAGAACCGCATTAGCCATGTCAGTGCATTGAGTCTGGCTGAAGACTTTAAACTTAGCGCTTGTGGGAGGCAACCCATCTTTGTAAATATGTTTTTATTGCTTTTATGTTTTTGTTGTTTTTGTCTTCGCAGGATTGTCATGTTTGGAAACTCATTAACTAGTCCAAGGCTACGCCTATGCATGCTTCACAAACTCTGTTGATGACAGCCCCACCATTGTTCCTCAGGTTGTATCTCTCCACCTTACATGCTATTATTGTTAGATTTCTTGTTTCTCAAATATGTTGGAGAATTTTAATGTCATTGATCATATTGCCATTTGAGATCTTTTGATGCTAAGTTGGGGAGGATATTTGTAGTTGTGGGTCATTGAGGACAATGACATTTGAAGTTGGGGAGTGTTGATTTGATTTTATATTTTTGTAAAGTGTTGTTGATGAGACTTTTGTGGAGATTGTGATATTTTTGTGAAATGTTATTGATGATGCTTTTGTGGAGAGTGTGCTTAAATTTTTGTGGCATGATGATGTTTTTGTTGAAAATATGTTGAATCTTATTCTTGTAAGTCCAAAAGTGGTTAAAGTGAACTAAAGTGAGTTATTTTTAAAAATTTTCATGAATTCATGCATAATTACCATTTTAGAAGCAATTAAAGTGCTAGTTGAAAGGTTTTGTGAGGTTTTTGAAAATTTTTTGTGCAACATGGTTTTAAACATTGAACTATTGATTCTGTTTTGTGCTAGGTTTGTCCATAATTGTGGTTAGACACTGTTTTGTGTAAATGTCATGTGTTTTAGTGTTTATGCAAGTCTCCCACATACTTTACATGCCCATGGAGCAAATTTTCATTTATTATCTTGCGTGTGTTAAAAGTGCTTAAAGGTTGCTTGATGATTTGGTTTTGATTTGTAGCCTAGTTGACTCGAGTGAGTACGCCCGAGGGGTGTTCTACACCTAATCCCCTAAAGCTATCTAGCTTGGGAGCGGTTGGCCTAAAGCTCGTTACATGGGTCCTCTAGAAAGCTTAATAAGTCATTATATAAATTATGAGCTTTATAAGAAATAAAGAAATAAAGTCTTGACTTGTAGCCTAGTTGGTTCGGGTGAGTAAGTTCGAGGAGTATTCTACACTTAGTGCCCTATAGCCATCTGGTTTGGGAGTCATTGACCTAAAGCCCGTTACACGGACCTTCTAGAAAGCTTAAGAAGTTAAGACAAGAAAAAAAAAAAAAAAAAGGTGATGAATGAAAAAGAAATTATATGTCAAAATCTTGTGTGGAAAATGAGCATTATGTTGCGTGTACATAAGTTGGGGAGTTTTGCATGACATTTTAACATTGTGATATGAATATGAAATGTGTGTTTGAGAAGCTTGAATGGAGATAGGCAAATCTTGACAGAAACTTTAGTTCTTTATTTAGGATTGTGTTATTTACTTGTTATGTTCAAATTCTTCACTTTACCTTTTAATGAATATCTTGGTTGTTGATGAATATGGTTGTGTATGATTTTGTGAGAATGTTGAAAGAGTTCTTTTAACTTTACTCGAGGACGAGCAAAGAGTAAGTTGGGGAGTGTGTTAGAGTCATGAAAGTGACTCTATTTTGGTGATAAAAATACCCCATTTGTGAGTAAATTGAAGTATATTGAGACAATTAAAGAATTTATGAATTTATTCACGAAAATCGCTTCCTAATATTTTTCTTATGAATTTAACGTGTTTGGAATGATTTTGGAAAATATATGAGTTGATATTGGGTTGTGGTTTATGGATTAAAGGTGATTTTGTCTCATTTATGCTGTTTAGGGGGTAAAATGTCATGTTTTAAGGGGCTGATTTTGTCACTTTTCAATTATGTAGGGACTAAACTGAAATTTTGCAATATACACTATAAAAGAAAAGTGCAGATCGCGTGAACAGTAGGCTGCCATCCAGAGAGTTTTCCAGCGACCCTTCGCCTTCCACCTCCGCGACCCTTCGTCTTCCACCTCCGCGACTCTTCACCTCGACCTCACGTATCACCATCATCGCTTGATCACCACCGTGAGCCAACCACCACCGCGACGCTTCATCTTCCCATCGCGACTTTTCGTCTTCCCGGCGAGAATTCGCCGTTTTCCGGTGACGTTTCGGCTCCCCAAGGGTCGATCCACCTTCCCCACAGCCGTATCTTGCATTTCCAAGCGGACCGCTGCGCCGCCAGGAATCCGCGGTTTTGCCGTCGCGCCTCTTCATCTTCCAGGCCAGATCTTGCTCATTTCCGGCGACTTCTCACCTCCCCAGGACCTGATCTGAACTCCCCATCACCAGAGCTTTCCATCGGTACCTTCGGATCCCATTTCCGTCCGTTTTCGGAGACCCGCCGGAAGGAAAATTAACGTTCCGGCGAACCGCGGCTGTTCGTATTCCGGGCTGTCCGTTGGTCGTTTTCGGCCCTTCTTCGCATCATATCGCTGTCGGTTACCTCCCCTTCGCCATGGTCAGCTCTGTTTCCACCGTTTCGGCCCCCGTCATCACCACCATGAGCGGCTAAGCTCCCGGTTGTCTGTTACGGCATAGGCGAGATCGGGATTGACTCCACGACTCTCCTCATCAGCTCTCGACTAGTTGGATGAGCCCGATTATAGGACATTTGGTAGTATTGTGCTTCGGATTATATTTGTTTTCGTTTCATGATTGATTTCGATACTTTAATATGATTTGGGCATAATTTGTGACGAATATTGTTGTCCATTGTGCTTTAATATTTTCATAAAACTTGCTGAATGATAAACCTTGGTTTGGAATAATTAAATGATGAATATTGCTTACATTACCTTGCATCGATTGTAATTGAGTTGTGTTTGGATTTAATTTAATTTCTACTATTGTTGCGTTTATTGTGAAGTTGGTTGATTGGATATTACGTGTTGACAGATTGTATTTGTTAATCGCGTACCAACTAGTGGTATTGCCTTGTAGTGTTTATCGACGTTCAATGATAGTCTTTAACCAATCGAACTTGAGTGATCGGGTGAGACAGGATAGATTATACCTAGAGTGTCGAGAAACCATTTCATTGATTTACCTTGCCTTGTAGGTTTAGGGGATCGTAGAGGGTGGAGAAGAATTGTGTGAGTCGGTCTCGTGTCGGACCAAAACCGTAACGGCAACATTTTTATTATAAAGTTTTCATTAGTTTTAATTGCACTATTTCATTATTTGCATTTAGTCTATTTAGTTTCATTAATCTATTGCCAATTTCATTTTCGCTACTTAAAATACATTAGGTTGTTAGTCTTGCTCCCTGTGGATTCGATCCTGCTTACCGCTAACTACGGTACTTAGGTTTAATTTTTAGACTGTGACGATCGGTCTAACAGCTTTAATCAATTAATTCTTTATTTTTTGTCAAAAAAACAAATTAATTCTTTAATTAGTTTGTTGTTTTGATTGATTTTTCGAGAAAAAGCCAGACAAAAGACTTGGGGGAAAGAGATGAAAAATAAAATAGAAAAAGGCAGGCAACTTGGGGGAAAAAAGATGAAAAAAAAAAAAAAAAATAGAAAAAGGCACAGCAATCAACAAAGACTTACAGGTGGTAAAATCGATTTACAGCTCTGTTTCTCACAAGTTTTCAGAAATAGTTAAATGGTAGCATAACACTTATACCAATGTTTGCAGCCTTTTCTCTCAATTGTCAGAAGTCAATTAATCAATTAATCAGAAATAGTTAAGGTACCCTCAATCAACTAACTCCTTTCAATTTTCTTTAAATTTGTATAGTAGTCTTGGACCTATCGATTCTAAAGGGTATTTTTCAGTAAATCCCATATATTTAATGAAATACATTATGCACTAGGTAGTCTGGAAAATGCAACCTTAGCCCTCATTTAGTAAAAATCATTAATAAAATTTTGTAACGGTTTTTTATTATAACGGAAAAACACCTATTTACTTAACTCTTAACCCTTAAACCCGTCAAGTATTTGACCTTTGTGTGGTGGTTGCCAATACTAATCTCCAGGGGCATGCAAGAATTCAGGCTAGAATCGGAATCGACAAGTATCGGGGTTTCGATTCCAATTCCTACCCAAAACTGGCTCTCACAAAGTTGGTTCTAGTTCTAAAAAATTGGAACTGGAAACTAGGACTAAATTAAAATTTTAGAAAAATATGGAGACGATTTTGATATTTTTATGATTAAGTTGAATATTTGGAGCTATATTTGTAAATTTCACCTCATTTTTGTTGGTGGTTGTGAAATCATCAGTCATGTTCTTCACTTTCTTTTTTAATATATTCAACCACTAATTTGTTTATTTGTCGAAAGTTAATGTTATATAATCACCTACCTTATGATTCTGTATTAGGTGGGTGGTGTTCATGAAATCGTTCGGTCATCTTCTTCTTACTATAAAGAATACTACTATGTAATTAAATTTTATGTCACGGATTTATTTTGCAAGTCAAGACAATAGCAACATTTGTGATGAGCGAATGCGATTAATTGGTTCTGCGAAGTATTAGTGTGGGATGTGCTCTAAAAGGGCAGTGTAAGAGGCAATACGGAGTTGTTTTTCAGATTTAACTAGGAAAAAGGGACTAGGACTTGCACATCCCTACACAAATTGGTTGGGAGTTGGAGCTATTAATCCCTTGATGAGTGCATGGCAAAAGGAAACTAGTTGACCTTGACCTAATGAACAGTTTGATGTGCAAGCTTAACCTCACTAATGGTGATATTGGGGTGCTGCATGAAATGTTATCCTCGTCCAAATGAACTGCTTGTGTTCTTATACCAAGCTTCGCGTTTTCCGATCGAACTACTTAGGTTCTTAGATCAAGCTTTGCGCTTTCTGATTAAACTCCTTGTGTACTCGATCAAGCTCTACGCTTTCTGATCGAACCCCTTGTGTTCTCGATCAAGCTCCACACTTTCTGATCGAACTCCTTGTGTTCTCATATCAAGCCTCGTGCTTTCTAATCAAATTGCTTGTGTTCTCATATTAAGCTTCGCGCTTTCCGATCGAATTGCTAGAGTTCTGAGATCAAGTTCTGCGCTTTATGATAGAATTTCTTGTGTTCTCAAATAAAGCTCCACGCATTCTGATCGAACTCCTTGTGTTCTCAGATCAAGCTTCGTGCTTTCTGATCGAACTCCTTGTGTTCTCAAATCAAGCTTCGTCCTTTCTGATCGAATTCCTTATGTTCCCAGATCAAGCTTCGCGTTTTCTAATCGAACTCCTTGTGTTTTCGGATCAAGCTTTACGCTTTCTAATTGAACTCCTTGTGTTCTTAGATCAAACTTCGCACTTTCTAATCAATCTGCTTGTGTTCTTAGTCAAGTTTTGCGCTTTCTGATCGAATTGCTTGTGTTCTCAGATCAAGCTTCGTGTTTTTTTATCGAACTGCTTATATTATCAGATCAAGCTCTGCGCTTTCTGATCGAACTTTTTGTGTTCTCAGATCAAGTTCTGCGCTTTCTAGTCGAACTCCTAAAAATAAATTTATAATAAACTAACAAAATTATTAAAATAGGATAATTATAAGAAAAAGAGAAAAATTTAGAACATAAGATAGTACCATATATGAATTTTTTTTTAACTATTATTATATTTAGTGGGATGGATAGTATTATTAAAATTTATACTTAAATGGTATATATGCTTTGACTTACAATATATACTAGTTTATTTTAACCAAATATATTTTTATAAGATTTTTATACCATTTGTTTTCGAAAAAGAAAATTGTGTTTAAATTTTATGTCGACCAGATCTTTAAGGTAAACTATGAATAAGATGGTCTTCAAATCGGTCCTTTCGCAGAAAGAGAGGCCGTTAATATAAAAATAGCTAGACGTATACAAGCGCTCAGAAGGAAAAGAAAGGAGCATTAAGTCGAATCATCTTTCTTCTGACATATGACAAACACATTAGTCAAGTCAATAAAGAAAAACAGACATTAGAGATACAAATATTATTGGTGAGAGGGAGAAGAAAAAGTACCTGAAGGCTAACGAAACTTCATTGAAGATTCGTTAATATTCCATGCTGACGTCTTATATGCCATGCAATAAAATTAAGCAAAATAAATGAGCATTAGGTGCTTATAGAAAGGGAACGAAACTTCATTTCATTCCGTGAACATTCCAAATCCCTTTTTGTTCTTGCTTTGTTTCATTTTGTTCTTTTTAATCTCCTTAATTAATCATGAAGAGACGACATTCAGACATGGAGAATAGTCAGGATAAACAATGCTCAGGATCCGAGAAACGTATAACCATTCATGACTTTGCTCAGTCGGGGATCTTGATGGGTTTCAGAAGCTACTTCAGGATAATCCATCTCTTCTCAACGAAAGAAATGCAATTGTAAGATTAATTTTTTTTCCTTTTAGTATTATTTTTTATTAATGAATAAATATCCACTTGAAATAATTAGATTTTGTCGGTTGGTTCTTTAGAGGGTTTTGGACAAATTAAGAAGGGAACAAAAATTATCTTTGCAAATTAATTAATTTAAGTACAATTAGATAAAGCTGAGTGTGTTTATCTTCCTATTTATGTATTCATTTTTTTTAGTGCAGATATTGGAGACACCCCTTCATCTTTCTGCTAGTAACAACAAGACAGAGATAGTGAAATTTCAGCTTGAATGGAAAGGATATGATAAAGTTGACTTGGAAGCGAAAAATATGGTATTTGTTCTTTATCAATTATCCTGAGAGAAATCTAAGCACTACAAAGCGAAAAGTATGCTAGTAAAAATATGAATGATTAATTAGAAAGAGCGAAAAAAATCTGTTATATATTTTTGGGTTTTGATATGTTCAGTTTTGCAGTATGGAGAAACTCCATTGCATGTAGCAGCCAAGAATGGGTGCAATGAAGCTGCACGATTACTTCTTGCCCATGGTGCTCTTGTTGAAGCCAAAACTAAGGTGCTTTCTATATAATTGTACCTTATATTCTCGTTCAGTCATACTTTTCCTGAGATTTGTGATAATGATATATACTTTTCTTCATTTTATTTCCCATTTTGACATGCAGTATGGAATGACACCACTAATGCTTTCTGTTTGTCACTCAATTCGAGCTGAAGACTGTTCAATTGTGGAGACATTGCTCGAGAATAATGCTGATTGTGATGCTAGAGATGATGTATGTATTTTATATTCTAAAATGATAAATATATTTATTGCTACATAGAAGTACTTTAAGTAACTTTGAATGCAGGAGGGCATGACTCCTGTAGATCATCTTTCAAAAATCCAAGAAAGTGTGAAGTTGCGTGATTTATTACTCTCTCATCAACAAGAACGGCAAAAGAAAAAGTTACTTGAAGCATGCAGCAAGCAAAAAGAAAAGATAAATGCCCTCGAAAAAGAGCTATCAAATATTGTGGGTCTGGATGAACTCAAGATGCAACTTCGGAAATGGGCAAAGGGCCTTCTTTTGAAAGAGAGACGCAAGGCCGTTGGACATGAAATCGGCACTGCTGGAGAACTTCATCACATGGCATTTCTAGGAAATCCTGGAACAGGTAAAATTGCTGCTTACTTTATCTTTACTTTTTCCGTTGAAATTGCTGCTGGAATATTTTGTTTCCTTAGTTATCAAATTAAATGATTTTTTCATATTGGATAGGTAAGACTATGGTGGCTCGAATCCTTGGAAGAATACTCCAAGGTGTGGGAATTTTGCAAACTGACAATGTAAAAGAAGTTCAACGGACAAATTTAGTTGGTGAATATGTTGGTGATACTGGGTATAAGACTGGGAGGATGGTACACCACTTTGCTTTCTATATCGTGTGTTCGACATAGCAAGAAGTTTATTAATTAAAAAAAATGAACATAATTTGATTGACTTGTATCCTCTCTTTACCTTTTTATATTTCAAAATGCATAATATCTTAGAAACATGTATTAGCTT
This sequence comes from Pistacia atlantica, assembly GCA_026229545.1. Classification (NCBI taxonomy): domain Eukaryota; kingdom Viridiplantae; phylum Streptophyta; class Magnoliopsida; order Sapindales; family Anacardiaceae; genus Pistacia; species Pistacia atlantica. The sequence goes on from CM047901.1 coordinate 2,332,144, forward strand.
GTCTGGTTTATTTTAACCAAAAAATAAAAAATTAATTTCATGCACAGATCAAAGAAGCCGAGGGAGGTATTCTTTTTGTGGATGAAGCATATCGACTAATGTCGGAGGACGCAAATCCTAGTGACTTTGGGTTAGAAGCCTTAGAAGAGATCTTGTCTTGCATGGACAATGGAAAAGTTTTAGTCATATTTGCTGGCTACAATGAACCGATGCAACGTGTAATATATTCTAATGAAGGTTTCAGTAGAAGGGTTACTAACATTTTTAAGTTTGAAGATCTGAGTTGTGAAGAATTAGCTAATGTTCTTCATATCAAGATGAAAAATCAAGCGGAAGATAGCTTGTTACATGAGTTTAAATTACATTCTTCTTGTAGTGTAGATGTCATTGCAGGGCTAATAGAGAGAGTAACAACGGAAAAGCAACGTATGAAAATGAATGGAGGTTTAGTGGATATAATGTTAAATAATGCTAAGGCGAATCTGGATCTTAGGCTTAGTGATGATTGTGTAGAGATGGATGAATTGGTTACGATCAAATTACAGGATTTGGAAGCAGCTTTGAGATTTTTACCCCAATAGATGTTTGAATGTTGCTCTGTTTTAGGGTGTTTGTCTAAGCTTATAAGCTAGTTTATAAGCTCTAAAATTAAGCTGACCTGTTTGTTTATAACTTTTTTGAGCTTATAAGCCAAAAAGTTACGGGGAAGGTACTTTTTTATTTTTTTGCTTATAAGCACTCTGCTTATGAGCTAGTTTGACCAAGTATATTACCACATTATTTTTGTTTAATTTTAAAATTTCTTAGTATACCATTGTTTAATGTAGTACCTTTTTTAATCATTTTATAATAAAATATACTTATAAGCCACATTTTACCAAACACGTCAACTACTTATTAGTCACTTATAAGTATTTTAACCAAACACGTAATTGCTTAAAATTTCAAATGCTTATAAGCTAAAATTAAATTATAAACACTTGTTGCTTATAAGCTAATTTTCATAAGCTCAGACAAACACCCCCTTAGTGTGTTTTAAGCTTGCGTATCAGTCGAACTTTCAATTTGTATATGCCATATATTTATTACTCTTTTCTTTGTCATTCCTATCTTTATTACTTGGCACTGGTTTTTTTTTTTTTAACGTGGGAGCAAACCATCTAAATTACTATATTCAAGAAAGGGTTAAAAAAAAAAAGAAAAAAAAAAAAACCAATGTGAATGGTTCATTTAGTTGTGACAAAGAACAAAAGAAAAGGAGCATTTCTTTATGAAATATCAGTCTCTCTTTACAAAGAAAGGGTCGAAGTCCTTTTATCCAACTAGTACAACTTATCTTTAACTACTAACCATGATTAACAACTAATTAAATATAGTCAACATGATTACTTTGACTAATCGTAATAAACTTAACTAAGCTAGTTGTATCTATTACAATATGCAACTGTACCAATAATAATAACAGCAACCATTAAGCTAACCATTCTCCAATAAGTTGCTTGTTGGGGATGCAATTATAAGTCTGGTCAAAAAAGAAAAAAGGCATCTTTTTGCCAATGTGAACTGACTGCCATTTGTGGAAAGTTAATGGCTTCTTTGTCTTCTTCCACTATTGCTCGACTAAAGTATCATCATTTTCTTAATTAGTTTTAGAGTTGAGGACCACCATAACAATTTTACTAGCCATATTTATGAAGCCTCGTGTCAGAAAATAATTGAGACTTTCATTGATGAACATGAACTTATTACAAGATATCAAATTTCTCCATCTCTTTTGACTTCATTCCTGCCGAAAGTTCTACAATAGAAAAAGAAAAAATTTCAGGTCTTATGCAAGAAATTTGTTCTTATAGAGCAAAATTACCGTCAGGAATGGAGATTCGGATTTTTTTAAAAATAGGACTACATCTAGAATTTTCAATTTGTTGAGACTCAATGTAGAATGGTATATTATCAATTTCACAAAAAATGGTTAAATTTTCTTGAACAGACCCTTTTTTTTTTTCCGGGGGGAAGGGGGGTGGTTGAAAACTTTTGGGTGTAAGGGGAGGGTAAATTATTTGACCATTATTTATTACCTGAGAACTACATGTTACAAACGTGAACCCTCATTGAGGAATTTCTTGTGTGCGAATTAATGAAATTTTGCAACACAATCACCCCAAAAGTGAATGGCTCATTAGTTGCTTGTTAGGAATGCAATTTTAGGTCTGGTAAAAAAGGAAATAAAAAATAAAAAAGGCAGGCAACTTCGGGGAAAAGAGATGGAAAATAAAATAGAAAAAGGCAGGCAACTTCAGGGAAAGAAGATGAAAAAAATAAAGAGAAATACTATGCAGACTCCTAATTTTTACTAACTAATCTACAACATGATGTGGTGTCTGACGTGGCAGTGCCAATTCATCTGCCACGTCAGTCACTTGCTACATCAGATAAAAAAAAAAATTCTGAAAATTTTTTTGCTCTGGGTTACGGAATGAATTTTTGCCTCCAAAAACTTTGCCTCCTAATCTCAATCTTAAAATCTTCTCCCAAATCCCAATCTTGATAACCTAAATCTTGTCTTCAAATCCCAATCTTAATAACCTAAATCTTCTCCCAAATTAAATCATAGTCAAAACCCAAATCACCCATCCGAATTTGAGCATTTGAACTGCGGTTGTGACATCCATAGTTGTCGTCGCATTTGTCTCTGTTGCTGACCAGTGAGAGTTCCTTTTGAGTGGTAAGAGCTTACTCACTCAATGGTCTCTCTTACTTACTTGCTTGTGGTGGGAAGAAGTGGAACACAACACTTGCTTGGTGCTTTTGAGTTGAGAACCATGAACAAGTGTGTATAAATTTTATGATAAACAATATTATAGTAAAAAGGAGCTTTGTAAATCCAATAAATTGAGGAAATTTTGTGCAAATGTAAAACGGTGAAAGGGAACTGTACAATTTGGGGAAGAAAAGATGAAAATCGGATGACTTGGTGACTGGTTTTAGTAACGCCTGGAACCTTTTTCTTGAGGACTAATAATGTAGTTTTCAACAAGACACTTAGAAATCTTTTATATTAGTTATCATAATCATATAATCATAATGGCTAAAGTAACCATCTGGACTGTCTTTCCCCAATTTTCAAGTGCACACAAGAAACATATTTGTTGTCATTTTTGTTTCTTTAGATTTAGCTAACTCGTAGCAAATATCCTGTTGTAAAGGCACTTGTCTTTTTGCCCCTTATTTCATAAGGATATTTCTTCCTGTTTTCTACCTTCTTGTTAAAAATTAGTTTCTTGTTATATATCCAGGAGAGATGTTCCTTGGTATCTTAGAAAACATTTAGTTCTTACAACTAGGAGGTTAGTTGTTACTACTTTGATTTGATGTGCTAGCTTATATGGTTTGGATTGTTGTATCTTTACATATAGTTGCTGCATGTGGATAAATGGGAATCATAGAGAGTACCCATGTACTGAAACATGAGTGTTGAATAGAACTTTCTGCATAAATGTAATAGATTATCTTCCTGATTTAACTGTAATTATTAATTGTTTTTTTCTTAATTATTAATACACAAGTTTAGTTTAGTTCATTGCATTCAAAATGAATTTAAGTTGTTAAGTGTTTTGCAGAGGAGGCAGAAACAGAGGCTGATAACATGCAGGAGCAGACAATGGAGGAGATAAATGAACAGTTAAAGGCTTCAGTTTCTAATACTGAAAGGGTAAGCATTGTAATGAAACGAAATTATTATTTTGTACCAATGAGTACCCATGTTTGTATGATAAATGATAAATTTTTGTATACGCACAAGTTAATATAGTTTAAAAAAAAATTGATGGTTTTGTTTCTATCATGTTTGTTATCTTATAATATTCTAATCTAAGTATTATAATATAAATGAATCAGGATAATCAATTTGAAGAAGTTGAAGATAAAGGAAGTACAGAGGAGGAATGGGAGCCGAAGCCTGGGATGGTTTTTGATTCACTTGATAATCTTCTCCAATACTACAAAAGTTATGGGAATAGAATGGGGTTTGAAGTTATTATAAGATCCTCAAGGAAAGGAGATGATGGAGAGGTGACAAACGCAACACTAGCTTTTTCTTGTACTGGGAAGTCGAGTAGTAACACCCGAAATGCTTTTAAATTGTACCCAGTGACAAAGACGGATTGTAAGGCTCGAGTTGGTGCAGCTGTACGTAGTAATGGAAAATGGCAAATATGTTCAGTGGGGTTGAATCATAACCATGAGCTCAGTAGCCCAACGAAAACTAGATATTTCAAGAACAATCGTGGTATACAACCATACGTGAAAAGGAGACTTGTAATAAATGATAGGGCAGGGATTAGGCCGAATAAAAATTTCAATTCCATGTCAGTTGAAGCAGGCGGTCTTGAGAATTTGACTTTCTTGCAAAAAGATTGTAGGAACTATATTGAAAAAGTTAGGAGGATGCGACTTGGTGCCGGGGACGCTTATGCAATCCAAAAATATTTTTTGAAAATGCAAAAAGATAATGCAAATTTCTTTTACATGATGGATTTAGATGAGGAGGGTCGATTACAGAATGTTATATGGGTGGATGCAAGAAGTAGGGCTGCATTTAAGGAATTTGGCGACGTTGTCACATTTGACACTACATACTTGACCAACAAGTATGATATGCCATTTGCGGCATTTGTTGGTGTTAACCATCATGGGCATTCAACACTCTTAGGTTGTGGGTTAATCTCCCATGAGGACACGAGACTTTTGTTTGGCTTTTTGAATCTTGGCTTGCATGTATGTGGAATTGTGCTCCAAATGCAATGATCACTGATCAAGACAAGGCGATGCAAAATGCAATCGAGATTGTGTTTCCCGGTACACGGCATAGATGGTGTTTGTGGCATATAATGAAGAAATTGCCGGAAAAGTTAAGGGGTTACAGCGAATACGAACGTATTAAGTTTGCTTTGCAAAATGCTGTGTATGATTCATTGAACATGTGAGGAGTTCGAACAACGTTGGACTGGATTCATTGATAAATACAAGCTTCACAACAATGAGTGGTTACTTGGACTGTATAATGAAAGACAACGTTGGGTGCCAGCGTTTGTAAAAGACACCTTTTGGGCAGGTATGTCTACCACTCAACGGAGTGAAAGTATGCATGCATTCTTTGATGGGTATGTAAATTCTAAAACCACTTTGAAATAGTTTGTAGAACAGTATGAGAATGCATTGTGTGATAAAGTAGAAAAAGAAAAGGAGGCTGATTTTAGATCATGGAAATCATGGATTCCTTGCATAACCGGTTATCCAATGGAGAAACAATTTCATGAGGCATACACGACCTCAAAATTCAAAGAGTTTCAGCAAGAGCTTATTGCTAAGTTGCATTGTGAGATATCTTCTTTCCGGGCCACTGAATCTGAAATAGAATATATTGTAAAGGAAGTTGTTGTGGTTGGGGAGACATGTCGTAGTGTGCTTTTTGTGGTTTGCTATGATGACCGTGGTTGTGATGTTCGTTGCAACTATCGATTGTTTGAGTTTAGAGGGATTATTTGTCGACATGCAATAGCGGTGTTGCTTCATAAAGAGATTTATCATATACCTGAAAAGTTCATTTTAAGAAGGTGGAGGAAAAATGTATATAGATGTCACATGAAGATTAGAGTGAGTTATAATAGCTGGAGCACGACTGTTGAAGGAGAACGGTTTGATCAGTTGTCTAATTCATTTTCTGAGGTGGCTGATTTAGCCTCAACCAATATTGATGATAGTAATATGGTGATGCATATGATTACTGACATGAAAAAGAAATTATTGTCAAATGAACGTGCTGGCGGGATTGATAGACATGGTGACATGTCATGTCACAGTGGATCAAATTTTGATAGTGTTCATGCTAATTCCACAGAGGCAAGCAATAAAATTTTAACTCCCCGGGCTGTTCGTTGCAAAGGTCGACCTCCATTCAAAAGGAAGCAATCGAAGCTCGAACAAAATGTACGTAAAGGTAAACAAAAGAAATTTCATGAAAAAGTATGTGTTGCGACATCCCTGAATCGATTATATGATGGGGATTCCCAAGAAACCAAGCAAGCAAATGAACCTTTTCAAGACGCGATTAACTTCCAAGGATGTGAAGAAGGAGTTCATATATTAAGTCAGGTATGATTCATTAATTCTGCCCTTTTCTTTTTGGTGTACAATTAATTTCTTAAGTCATTTTTTTACATTTTCCAGAATTACAGTGAAAGGTCAATCGCTTATAGGTCGTATCCAGCAGATTCAAACTTGTGAATGAAGAATAATGGGTGAAGACCATGGTGAAAAGAATAGACAGTTTGAAGATGTTATATCGTAAAGTTGTATTATATAATTTATTTTTGTTCGTTTATAATCCAAGCTAAAGTTATCATGCTATTCTTGGATAATATTTTGTTCTTGTATCATATATTGTGCATAGTTTCTTACCCTTGTATCATGAACAATATATTTTGTTTTTGTATAATATTTTGTACATGCAAGGCATCAACTTTAAAAGATGCAAGATTTACTATAAGCAAAAAAACACTTTATTAATACAATTGCTGATATTAGCCATTTCTTGTACAATATTTTCACCAAAACAAAACATGACCCCACAACATAACACTGGGGAAAGAACATCTAAACCTTAAAGCATTTGAAAACCTAAATTAGAAGCAATAAATTACATCAGTGAGTTGCAAAAATATGGTTCTCTTTAAACAAGTTGAGTCCGATGAGCTGACTTCTTGATTCTGAACAATCAATTTTTGTGATTTTCTTGATGGTTGCGGGTGGTTGCAAGGGTGCTGGGGGTGTTAGGTTGGTGAAATCTAGGTTGGGCAAGGCCAAGAAAGGTGGTTGGGACGCGGGGAGGGCAGGGTGGCTTGGGTACAGTGGGGGCAGCTGTGGTGGCGGGTGATGGCTGGAAAGTGACTGCAGTGGATAGAAAAAAGGGGTAGTGTGTGGTGGGCAATGGCTGCAGGTGGTTCCAAGGGTGTTGGCGGTGTTAGGTTGGTGAAATCTGGGTTGGGCAAGGCCAGGAAAGGTGGTTGGGGCGCGGGGAGGGCAAGGTGGCTTGGGTACAGTAGGAGGCAGCTGTGGTGGCGGGTGATGGCTGGGAAGAGACTGCAATAAAGGGGGCAGTGTGTGGTGGTGGGTGATGGCTGGGAAGTGACTGCAGTGGACAGAGAAAGGGGGCAGTGTGTGGTGGGCAATGGCTGCAGGTGGTTGCAGGGGTGCTGGCGATGTTAGGTTGGTGAAATGTAGGTTGGGCAAGGCCAAGAAAGGTGGTTTGGGGCGGGAGGAGATGCACATGCGCTGGGAGCTGCTTGCGCGCGCAGGCGCTTGCTTGCTTATTCCTTGGTTTGGGTTTTGGCAAATGGTTGAGCAGGTGGTGAGCATATTTAGGTGGATAAGGTGACTGATTGGCTGGATGCATGGGGAAGGCCGGAAAACATTACAACCAATCAAACAACACAAACACTCCTAATATAATCAATCTCCCATCAAACAAACTCCAAAACAAATACGCCAATCAAGCTGCCATTCCCACCATCCATTCCTCCCGTAAGCCAAACCACCTTACTGGACCATTTTTCATTTTTCATATTTCAACTGACTCAATATCCTCCCTTAAGCTGAGCCACCTTACTTTGTACCATTGATTCACCAGACACTCAATTTTGAAGTTAAAAACATGTATCAGCAATTTGTAATCTGCAAAGTATCTGCAAAGCATAAGCACTCATCAATCTACTACCCAAAATGTTATTAGGAAATCTGTCAAGCCACGAATAAAGAAATAAACCTCTATTACATATATACGTACCTGCAACAGCAAATCAATTGACCATGCTCCAGATTTTAACTGGCTGGTATTTTAATCTTGTAATATAAAGAATGACTCCATTTTCAGTCTTCGTGTATTAGAAAATGTATAGAAATTAAGCCATGTGAAGCCATGCAAATTAAGTCAACTCTTTTGCATTAATCAAATAAATTCAATATATTTTCAGTATTAAAAATAAATTCAGAGACACACCAGGAAGAATGCCAAACATGAATCAATACTAAGCAAATAAATAGTCATTTTAAACGAAGTGTGTGTACGTTGTTGCATAGTGCTCCACAAGGATATGTTCAGCACCCAATGCTGCATCACGCACAGATTCATTCTCATCGGCAAGACCTGTATGAAAATAAATAGCATTACAAAATCACCATATATATTTGCCAACATTATACCATAATCACCATTGCTTGGATCAATTTCAGTTAGCTTGTTCACCGCAAATTCTGCCAAATCCATATGACCATGTATTTTATATCCATTAAGCAGTGAACCCCAGACAACCTCATCAGATTCAATCTTCATTTCATTGACAACTTCCAAGGCTTCTTCAAAATTTCCTGCTTGACAGAAAAGATCTATTAAGCATCCATAATGCTCAATCCCATAATTCCAAGTCATGAATTCAAAATAAGAACGACCCTTCTCAACCAATCCTCCATGTGTACAAGCATTCAACAATCCAATAAATGAAACAATCACAAACCCAGAAAACAAGTTCAAACCGGAATAAGCCTTGTCACATGGAGGATTGGTTGTGATTGTTTCAGAATAAGCCTCCTGGTGTTTGTGATTGTAATGGATCCAACAAAGCCATAAACTTCAGAAGTCTTAGGACCAAACCCAGAATAAGCCTTGTCATCATGATCTAAAAATGACACAATTGCTCTCCTTCTCTTTGAAAAACTTAATATTCTTCTTGGACTATTAACCGAATGTCGATCCTCCATCACCTTCCTCTTAAAACTTCAATTTCTATTCCTGGAACCAAAAACAATAATGTAGCTCCAATAACCGATCTTTATAAATTGATAACAATCTAATCCTCAGAAAAATAGAAAAAAAAACCCTTATTATAAGAGAATACCAGAGAGAATGTATAAAAAGTGTTCTCCACATTTTTGCCTTTTCAAGTGTAATGTATACAATTCGTTTTTTTTTCCTGAATTCAGTAAAAGAGAAAAAACCGGAAATTCATAGAACATACCAAACCAAATTAAATGCTCAATAACAACACTTAAGATCTAATATTATTTTTATTACAATTGAGTTTCAGAAATGTTCTCAGGTCTAAAATTTCATACATGGAAACAGCCAAAGAACATAACGCAGCGTATTTCTGAAGGGGTTTTTGTCAAGGGAGGCCGGTGAGGTGAAAGGTGGCGTCGGGGTAGATTTCCGATGCCGAAATCGACCGAAAATTGGTTTGAAGAGTGCGAACCCCAGATGAGCGGCGACTGGCAATTGGTGGGTGATCTTCGGTGGGGATGATGGGGGTTTTGGCCAGGGGAGGCCGGTGAAGTGAAAGGTGGTGTCGGAGTTTATTTTCGGTGCCGAAATGGTGGCTGCCAATTTAGGGGAGAAGGAGATTAGGCACAAATGGACAAAAAATTCATAGGTGGGAAATTTTGTTTGGGAATTTTTTTTTTTTTTAACTATCTGACGCGATGAGTTGTCATTGCCATGTTAGATGCCACGTAATGTTATAGATAGGTTAGTAAAAATTATAGGCTCCGTTTGGTTCAAAATTTTGAGTTTTTTTGGGAAAAGTTTTTTGAAAAAAGTTAAAAAAACGTTGAATTGGACGGGTATTACGATGTAAGAATTATAAATTAATAAAATACCCTCTATGTTTATTTATTTATAAAAATACCCATATAATAAAACATTAAAAGTTAACAAAAACACCCTCAATCAACCCACTAATACGGACAGCCGACCACCACCGCTGGAGGGTGGCCGGAGTCACCGTATCGACGCATGACCGGCTAGATCTTGCCGGTCATGCGCCGATATGGCCTTTCCGGCCAGATCTTGCCGTTTTTGCTCGTCGACGATGGCCAACAAACATCAACGACGACCGTTTGTTGGCCGTCGTTATCTACCGTGGATCTGGCTGAAAAAGGCTAGATCGGCTCACTACCGGCTAGATTCAATCGGTAGTGTGTCATTCTAACAGATTCCGGTCATTTTTCGGCAGTGATAACCGGAATCTGGTAAATATGGATTATTAGGGTATTTTTGTAATTTTTAAAAAAATATTTAAGAATATTTAATTAAATTATCAAATTTAAAGGGTTTAAAAGAAATTGAATAATATTGGGAGTAATATTTTTAAAAATCTAAGGCTTCATTTGGTTGGATTTTGGGAATACTACTTTTAGTATTCCCAAAAAAGTTAAACAGTAAAATACCAAAAAACTCACAATATTATTCAACTTTATTCAACATTTTTTAAACTCCCTAAATTTGTTAATTCAATTAAATACCCCTAAATATTTTTAATGTTTTTGTTACGGCGACTCCGGCCACCCTCCGACGGTGGTGGCCGGCTGTCCGTATTTGAGGGTGGATTGGGGGTGTTTTTGTTAACTTTTAATGTTTTATTATAAGGGATGTTTTGTAAAAAAATAAACATAGGGGGTATTTTATTAATTTATAAATCCTACATCGTAATACCCGTCAAATTTAACTTTTTTTTAATTTTTTTCAAAAAGCTTTTTCCAAAAATACAAAATTGTGAATCAAACGAGCCTTAAGTTTTTATTTCCCAATTTAACTTTTTTAAGAATAGTAAAAGTAATATTAGTTTTCAAACAAACGAGGCACAGCAATCAATCAAAGACTTACAGAATATAAACTCATTTAATGCTTAGCAGTCAACATCAATCGTAGGGTAAAATCAATGTTTTCCAGCTCTGTTTCTCACAAGTTTTCAGAAAAAATTAAATGTTTTCAGCCTTTTCTCTCAATTTGTCAGAATCAAGTAATGGTAAGGTACCATCAATCAACCCACTCTCCCTTTGAATTTCCTTCAAATTTGTATGGTAGTCAGAAATCAATTAATGGTAAGGTACCATCAATCGGCAAACTCCTTTAAATTTTCTTTTGTAGGGTAGTCTTGGACCTATCGACTCTAAAGGGTATTTATCAGTAAATCCCATACATTTAATGAAATAACATTATGCACTAGCTAGTTTGAAAAATGCAACCTTAGCCCTCAGTAAAAATCATTAATAAAAATTTGTAACGATTTTTTATTATACCTGAAAAACACCTATTTACTTTACTCTGACCCCTTAAACCCATCAAGTATTTGACCTTTGCGTGGTAGTTTCCAATACTAATCTATAGGAGCGTGTAAGAATTTAGGATAGAATCAAAATCGATAGGTATTTGGTTCTCGTTGCTACCCAAAACTGGCCCTCACAGGGTCAGTTTTGATTCCCAAAAATTGGAACTGGAAACTAGGACTAAATTAAAGTTTAGAAAAAATGGGGATGATTTTGATATTTTTATGATTAAGTTGAATATTTGGAGCTATATTGGTAAATTTCACTGGACATATTTGGAGTAGAGATGGCAGTGGACCACTGTGCCTAAAAATTCAAGGCACATCGTGCTGTTGGCCATGCGATGCCGTGCCGTTGGTCGTACAGTGCCAAGGCCTGCATAGTTTAGTGCCCTATCGTGTCGTGTCGTGCCGGCCCACGAAATTTAAAGGCCCATAGCACGGCCGGTTAATATCGTGTCATGCTTTGGGTCGTGCCATGGGCCGACCCAAGTGCTTTGTAAAAATATTTAATTTTAATATTTATAAATAATTGTAATTTTGATTTATTATTTATAATTATTTTTAAAGTATTTTATATGTTATATTTAGTGACATTTTGTATTTATATTAATTAAAATTATATAATCACCATGAAATATAATAAAATAATGAGACACTAAAATATTAATTGAATTTCAACACTTTTTATTACTTATAAGTTATAATTATAAATTACAAATACAAACTTAGAAATTAGGATTAAGAATTATTATACATTTTTTTTTCATTAATTTCTAAATTCTTAAAATCTTCAAATATATCTTCAACAACACGGTTTTAAAGCTTGAGATTTGCCGCCACCTAATCTTTCATACACATAATGGCTTCAACATCACTTTTAAAAAATAACTATTAATTTTATTAATTTTTAATTATTTAGTATTTTTATTTTTTTCGTGCCCTGTCGCCCCACGGGCTTCTTTTAAGACCCACAGCACGGCCCGCATATTTTTGTTCGGGTTGTGTCGTGCTTTTTTCCAGCCCACGGCACCGCCGTCGACTCTAATTTGGAGTTTGGAGCCAAATTTTTTAAATTTCTATTTGTAATTTATTGGGCCCAATAACTTTTTTTTTTTTTGTGAAACAGTTGATGGTGTATTCATAATTTTTACAAGGTATATTTGTCATTTTCGTTAGTGGTTGTGAAATCATCAATCATGTTTTCTCACTTTCTTTTTTTAATATATTTAACCATTAATTTGTTTATTTGTTGAAAGCTACTGCTAGATAATCACCTACCTTATGATCTTGAATTAGGTGGGTTGTGTTCATGAAATCATTCGATCATCTTCTTCCGTATTTGTGTTTTTTTTTTTTTTTTTTTTTTTGAATATTACTATAAAGAATACTACTATGTAATCAAATTTTATGTCACGACTTTTTTTCGCAAGTCAGGACAAGAGCAACATTTGTGATGAGCGTATGCGATTAATTGGTTATGCGAAGTATTAGTGTGGGATGTGCTTCGAAAGGGGAGTGCAAGAGGCAATAAGGAGTTGTTTTTCAAATTTAACTATGAAAAATGAACTTGGACTTCGGCATCCCTGTACAAATTGTTTGGGAGTTGGAACTATTAATCCTCTGATGAGTCCATGGCAAAAGGAAACTGTTAGGGCCAAAAAATGTTCTCGGCTCAAATAGGATAACGCGTTTGACAATGAGGAAAAGCCCAGGCCCAATCCCGTTGCGGCCCAAGCCAGAACTCTCCGGATAAGGCCCATTCGGTGTACAATCGGTCCAAACCATCTAGGCCCAGGCCTCCTAACCCCAGTACACCTCTTGGGCCCATGGTCAAGTTCAGAGTTCAAGGTCACCTACAGATCATACTCTTACTCGAACACTGATAAGGTAGTCCACTATCATCCCAATTCCTCCAAGGTCCGTGTCAGAGTTATATTTGGACTCCCTTTCACGCCAGGATAATGGGGCCAAAGGATACACTCCTGGAGGAAACAGATTATTATGAGAACTCCTAATCCTACCAGGATTGGAAGGCCAGACAGTCACTATTTAAACAGAGGCCAACACTCTCACAAGGAGATTACATTGCACCTTCAGACCCTGGAGTTCCCGCTTGAGAACTTCACACTACAGCCGTAGTCACAGTCCCCGACTAGACTTCTGGTAACCTCTCTACTCCCTAGCCCTCACTAAATCAGCCTCTTTTAGCCTTGCTGACTTGAGCGTTGGAATGCCTACGGCAAACACCACCCTGGTGTTTTCTGTCACTTCACGTTTGTTTCTCTATGTGTGTAGGTACAGCAAATCGCTAGTGGCCTCAACCTCACGGGATTAGTCCTTCCTTCCGTACAGGTAGATTTTTACGTCTACAGTTTGGCGCCCACCGTGGGGCCTCTAGCAATCATTTGGCTCAACGAACCCTGCTACGTAGGAACTTTCCATGGCTGACAATTCTGACAACGCTAACCCCATCCTCGAGGCCAAACTCGAGGCTTTGGCCGCCCTCATACATCAGAACTCAGACAAGGTAGCCGCATTGGAAGCTAAAAACACCGCCATCCGGATCAAAAACGCCTCCATCAGGGCCAAAAACTAGTCTTTGAAAGAAAATGTAAGTTAGTTTTATGATCTTGAGCTTCTGCCTTGCCATGTACCACCCAATTGGTTCCGCGCCTCAGTTCCATTTATGCAACCTCTCCAAACCCTAGAGCACAGACCTGTGGCTTCAAACAAAAGGTCGTGTCAACTATGTTTGTCGGTGGTCGACGATTCGGTCCTAACCCATGGAGAAATATATCTGCCAACAGAACCTTACTCAGTCGATCTATCTTAGTCACAAGATCAAGGCGTCCAAGTGATAGAAAGCCTGCTCCAACAAGAATCGCACATCCTTGTCGTCCCACCTCACCTCCAATCAACCATCCCTACACAAATTCCATTCGGCTTGGCTCACCCTCGTGGGTCGAATGGCCACCGAAACAAAACTATCCCGCCCTAGTCCATCCATCCCAACGGATTGAGCGAGTACCAAACAACCTATCTGACCATTCATGTAGGGTGAAACACTTAATCAGTTACAATGGAAGTCATCCAACCAGAGGGAGTGAACGGTGATCCAAGCTACCAGGTGATACACGAAGGAATGATCCACCAAGCTACACCACACGGAACGACCCAACAAAATATGTCGAGTGCGAATGCAATGGTCGACCAAGTCAAACGGGATGACCTAGTGGTATCCCCCTCTCCTATGGAACTGATATTGGCTAAGAGACTGGCTGATGTAGAGGCAGTGATGAGACGATACTAGGAATGCTGATCCCCACCAAGAAGAGCAGGTCTCACTGCTACACCAATTTGCCCTTTGTGGATGCGATCACCCTAGCTGACATGCCCCACAAACTTACTATCCCTGGCATGAAGCCCTATGACGACACAACCGACCCAGATGATCACATAGCCTTATACAAGTAGCAAATATTCACTGTCTCGATACCCCAAGCGCTGAGGGAAGCCTGCATGTGTAAGAGTTTGGCTCAAGCTTATCTAGTCTAGCACTTTAGTGGTACATCAATCTCCCAAACGGTTCCATCGACTCATTTGTATAGCTCACCGACACCTTTGTTGAGCAATTCGCCAACAGCAAAAAACTTGAGAAACTATCGGCTGATCTATACAGAGTGTACTAGAGCATAGGGGAGCCACTGAGAGAGTATGTCAGCAGATTCAATAAAGAGAAAATTTCCATCCCTTCCTGTAACCCCAAGACAACCGTAGACGCCTTCAGGAAGGGTCTCCTCCCGGATGGTGAATTATACAAAGAAACTGACAAAGCTTGGTTGTACCACGATGGAAGACGCCTTGGCCAGAGCAGTGATCCAAATAAGGTGGGAGGAAGATGAGATGAATCGGGCAGTTCACGCCAGGTACGACCCAAGGCGGAATGATAGGAGGCCAGAGCTCAGATCGATGGAACCCCACCCCCTGCATGTAACCTGAACAAAGTCAGAAAACCATATGACCGCCAACCACCTAGAACCGACAATAGACAGGTCAGACTGAGCCGATACAAAATACCAGAGTAAAACCTCAACGTCAAACAGGCCCAGGTCGTCGCAATCATGAAGGGAATGGGATCTAGTGTTAAGTGGCCAGATAAGCTCAATGTCGAAGCAAGGAGAGACACGACCAAGTGGTGCGAGTTCCACGACGACCGTGGACATAACACCGCAGACTACATCACCTTGCGGTTGGAGGTCGCTACACTTTTGAAGAGGAGACATCTCCGAGATCTGCTGACAAATAAAGGGAAGAACACCATCAGCCAGAAAAGCACTAAAGAAACATCTCCACCTCCACAGGAACCCACACCGAAAAGATTCTGCTCACTCATCTCCGGAGGGTTAGAGATCAGCGGGGTTAGTTACTCCTCAGCCAAACGCTATGCCAAAGCCAACAGCCACCATGAAATCCAGTCCATCCATCCAGCTTCTCAGCCACACTCCCACCAATATAATTTAGTTCGAAGATGATGAGCTAGTCACCCTGGCCACTCCTCATCACGATGTTCTAGTCGTCTCCCTCCAGATCGCCAACATCCTAATCAAGAGGGTATTCATAGACGGGAGATCCTCAACAAACATCATTTTCCTTGAAGCGGTAAAGGCTATGGGTCTGGAAGAAGCAAACATCAACAAGCGGTCGACCCTACTATTTGGGTTCAGTTTTAAGTAGAAATACACCATCGAAGAGATCGTCCTTCTACGCCAGCCGAGTAAACAAAAAAGCCGTTTTTCTAGTGATCGACTATCCTTCACCGTAGAATGTCATCTTGGGCCGACCTTGGATCCACGACATGCAAGTGATCCCATCCAATTTCTACCAAACGATCAGGTTTCCTACCAAATAGGGAGTACGAGAAATCAAGGGCGACCCTAAGGCTTCCAGAGATTGTTACAAGAATGCCTTCAGGAGTAAGGGTAACGCTTCATAGCAATTATAATCTCATTCAATCCCTCCGACTGAGCTAAATCAACCATCTATGGAAGAGTTGTGTTAGTGTATATTAGTGTATGCCCAAGCTTGGAAGTGAAAAATAAGATTTTATTGGGCTTGGAAGTGAATAATAAATAATTACAATATTGCCCAAGTATATATAAGTGCAAAAGGTTGCATTTTTGTTCATTCTTGACTTGTTCACAAAAACACAAACCAAAACTCTCTCTCAAACCCACGGTCACTCTCTAATCTCTCAAGGTGGTGTTAAAGTGTGGAGGTTTCATCTTTTTGAAGCTAATCTTCATCAATCCAAAGCAAAAGAGTAGGTATAATCTCTTTTCCAAGCTTTGTTTGAAAACCGGTTTTAGAATCCATGCTTTCATTCTCCATCTCCACCACTCTTCATGCATGCTGATTCTTACAAATGGTATCAGAGCTAAAAGCTCCTTGCATGTCAAATTTATAAGCAAAAATGACATTTTCCAAGTGTTCTTGTGTTAATCATGTATGAAAGTGACATGCATGTTATTGTTTTGGCCTAGTAATATGATAATAAAATGTTTATTATTTTTTCATTGGAATCAGATTCGGCCATGACATAAAATGTATAAAGATGTTTTTAATTTTTAATTTGAAGCATGCAAGAATCATTATATGTTTAATTTATAAATATATATATATTTTATGGTGACAAAAGTGTTCATGCATGCCTTGATAAGTGCATAGAATATTTCTTGCTAGATTCGGCCATGCATGTTCTTTGTTCATTTGATTCTTGTTTTATTCAAATAAGTTTGTAATGTGTTTTGGAAGTTTTTCCATAAAGGGACGAAATGTATGCTTGGATGATGGTTGTTGCATGATGATTTATTTAGAAAAATGTTCATGCATGTTCATTTCCATGACTTTGATTAAATGATTTATGCTTTGACATGCTAAAAGTGTTATCCTTTAATTTGATTAAAGTATATTTTTGCATGAAGTGTATGCAAATGTTGCAAGTGTTTAGTGGTGGAATTTGATGTTAGCATAAAGTTATGGATTAAACCTAAATCTCCTCAATTTAAAATTATTAAATCCAAGACTCCCATTGTGGGATAACTAAATTCTTTGATATAAATTTTAATATCCCAAGATTTCTATTATGTGAGGGATATAATCTTTATATCATAGAATTAAGTTGATCTTGCTCTTGGATGGATATTTTCACCTTGACCAAGAATTTTATTATGTGAGGACATGATGAAAATGCCATCCTAAGAAAGCACAATGGTTTAGATTTAACTAGCCTAGGGTACCAAGAATTCTATTATGTGAGGTATCCGAAGCTAGGACAAGGAATATGAATCAAACCTTATATAGTGATATAAAAGGAAAAGAGTTTCCTACTTATTAGACTTAATTAACCAAGAATTCTATTATGTGAGGTTAATTGAATTTGATAAGAAATTGATTCCCCACTAAGAAATTTAATCCAACGAAAATTTCTGGATCCTATTTAAGGGAGTGTAGGACTCGAATAAAATAGTGGGAGTTAATTTGATTATGCATTAAAAGGTTTAAAAGATTATAAGACACTAATAAAATTACTTTTCTTTGCAGTTTCATCTTTGTGATAAATAATCACAAAAAAAAAAAAAATGGCCAACAATGTTCTCCTAAGGATAATGGACAATAACATGTTAACCGGACCTAACCTAAAAGATTGGCTAAGAAATCTTAGAATTGTTCTAGATTTTGAAAGAATTGCCTATGTCTTGGAAGCACCTCTTCCACTTGATATTGGACTGCATGCTCCACAAGCTGAGCTTGATGCTCTTGAAAAATGGAGAGAGGATAGCAGGAGGGCTAAAAATTACATGTTAGCCTCCATGAATAGAGAACTTCAAACTAAGCATGAAGAGGTTTCAAATGCTTATGATATCCTCATAGCTCTACAAGAGTTGTATAGCAAAAATCCAAGAGTGGTTGAGTATGAATTGTGTGCATCCCTCTTTAGCATGAAGTTGAGGGAAGGGGAACCTCCAGCTGATCATACTCTTAAAATGATCAATGGATTAGATCGACTGGATGGATATGGGGTGGTCATGCCAGACCACCTCAAAGTGAATTTGATTCTACAATCCCTTCCTCCAAGTTATAAACCGTTTATAACTAACTACAATCTCAATAGGATTGAGAGAAACCTCTCTGAATTGCTAAATGAGCTTAAAGAATTTCCCAGACAAAATGTGAAAGGGAAAGGACACGAGGATGTCTTTCCCGCCTCCACTAGCAGGGCCAATAAAAAGCCCAAAGTACTACCAAAGAAAGGTCCAAAAGTTGGACCCAAGAATAAGAGCTTCAAGAAGCCAGTGGCAAAGGTAGAGAAGGTCGATGCAAAGGGAAAATGTTTCCACTGTGGAAAATATGGACACTGGAAGAGGAACTGTCCTCAATACCCGAGCAAGAATAGAAGAAAGGCAAAGGAAAAGCAGGTACAAACCAATGTCTTATGATTGAATATGAATTAAGTGTTAATTCAGATAGTCATTCCCTGGATATTAGATTCAAGAAGAATATCTCATGTTTGTATGTCTTTGCAGGTACTTCAGAATAGTTCTGAGGTGACAAAAGGCAAGATCATTTTGAGGATGGCAAATGGGGCACGAGTTGCAGCTGAGGCCATGGGGACTTGCTCACTAAGACTACCTTCAGGACATGTTTTGAATTTGTTTAAAGTATTGTACTTTGAAAAGGCCACAAGAAACATCATTTTTATTTCTGCTTTGTGTAAGGCAGGTTATTATGTACTATTTAATGGAAATGAATGTTCAATACATTTTGGAAATGTTTTAGTTGGTAAAGCCGTGAATACAAATGGTTTGTATGTCTTAGAATTGAATGACTATGCTTCAATCAATACCATTTCTAATAAAAGAACTCGATCTGAATCAAATTCTAAAATTCTATGGCATCATAGATTGGGTCATATAGGAGAGAAGATTAATACACTTGGAGAAAGTGGGATCCTAAACTCATTGGGTTCGAACCCTATCTAACCCTGTGAATCATGTCTCCAAGGAAAGATGACCAAGTCTCCCTTTAAGAGTAAAGGAGAGCGAGCTAAAGAACTTTTAGAACTCATACATACAGATGTGTGTGGACCATTTAGTACTTTAGCTAGGGGAGGATTTGAATACTTCATTACCTTTACAGATGATATGTCACGATATGGGTATTTGTATTTAATGAAATATAAATCTGAATCCTTTGAAAAATTCACAGAATTCAAGAATAAAGTAGAAAATCAAACTAGAAAGAGTATTAAAATACGACGATCAGATCGTGGGGGTGAATACTTGAGTACAGAGTTTTAAGAGTTCTTAAAAGAAAATGGGATCATCTCACGCTTGATCGCTCCTTATACACCCCAACTTAATGGAGTGTCTGAAAGGAGAAATCGTACCTTATTGGATATGGTACGATCGATGGTGAGTTTTACAAACTTACCAATGTCTTTGTAGGGTACGCTCTCCAGACCACTGTGCACATCCTTAATAGGGTCCCGTCTAAAACCTATCCCGGAAAACACCGTATGAGATATGGTATGGAAAACGAGCAAGTCCGAATTATATGAAGATTTTGGGCTGCCGACTTATGTTAAATTGGTTAAATCGATAAGCTGGATGTTAAATCCGAGAAGGGTTTCGGTTCATTGGATATCCTAAAGATAGTTTAGGATATTGCTTTTACTTCCCAAGTGATCAAAGAGCTTGGATCAGTAGAAATGCGCGCTTCCTCGAGAACGAGTTCTTGGAGGAAGGCGGCGTTGGAAGAAATATTGAACTCAAGGAAGAGTTCAAGAGCCAAGAACCGAGATTGTGAAGATGAAACGTCCCACTTACCGAACCTCAGTATCCGATACTATGGTTCCAGTACGAAAGTCTTCTAGAATGTCGAAACCTCTAGAGAGGTATGGGTTCCTATATGAGCAAGATTTTGAATCTTACTTAGTGGGATTAAATGATCATGGTGATGATCCTAGAAGCTACGAAGAAGCAATACTGGATAGAGATTTAGGAAAATGGCTGGAAGCAATGGATTCGAGATAGAATCAATGCATGCCAATCAAGTATGGTCGTCAGGATCCACCAGAGGGAATAGTTCCTATAGGTTGTAAATGGGTCTACAAGAGAAAAGTTGGCAAGGATGGGGAGGTAGAGACCTTCAAAGCTCGACTGGTGGCGAAAGGTTATACTAAAAAACAAGGATTGGATTATAAGGAAACCTTCTCGCCTGTAGCTATGATTAAATCCATCTGTATAATGCTAGCCATTGCAGCATACCATGATTATGAAATTTGGCGATGGATGTCAAAACAGCTTTCCTCAATGGGTTTATTGAGGAAAACATCTATATGGAACAACCGATAGGTTTTGTATCCTCTGCTGAAAGACATAAGGTATGCAAATTGCATCGATCCATTTATGGATTGAAGCAAGCTTCAAGAAGCTGGAACATTCGATTTGACGACATAATCAAATCGTTTGGTTTTGTCAAGAATCCGGATGAGCCCTGTGTATACAAATGGGTTAAAGATCATGCCATCATGTTTCTCATATTATATGTAAATGACATACTTTTGATGGGAAATGATATAGGCATGATGACAGAGGTTAAGGTTTGGTTGTCCAAAACCTTCTCGATGAAAGACTTGGGAGAAGCGACATATGTCCTTGGCATTCGTGTCTATAGAGATAGAACGAAAAGGGTAATTGGATTATCCCAAAAATTGTACATAGAGAAAATGCTAAAAAGCTTTAGCATGGAGAACTCTAAGAGAGGTCTCTTGCCCTTCGCTCACGGTCTTCATCTTTCTAAGGAGATGGGTCCAAAGACCGATGAAGAGTGGCAGCGGATGCGTAATGTGCCTTATGCGTCTGCCGTAGGTAGCTTAATGTACGCAATGCTATGTACAAGACCTGATATAGCTTATGCTGTAAGTGTTACATGCGATATCAGGTCCAAACCCTGGGGAGAAACATTGGTCGGGTTGTAAAATCGATCCTTAAGTACTTGAGAAGAACTAAGGATCTAGTTCTGAGTTATGGATGTTCCGAGTTAAACATTCAAAGATACTCAGATTCTGATTTCCAATCAGATATTGATGATAGAAAGTCTACATTAGGGTACATTTTTATATGTAATGGAGGTGCTGTTAGTTGGAAAAGTTCCAAACAGACAACCACAGATGACTCCACTACAGAAATTGAATACATTGCTGCTTCGGAAGCAGTGAAGGAGGCTGTTTGGATGCGAAAGTTTGTAATTGAATTTGGTGTGGTTCCGAACATGGCTTACCTGATAAGCATGTTCTGTGAAAATACTGGAGCTATTGCACAGGCAAAGGAACCAAGGGCACACCAAAAATCCAAACACATTCAACGTAAGTATCACATTTTGAGAGTATTCGTTGGAGCTGGAGAGATTTTGATTCTGAAGACTGCTTCAGCAGAAAATGTAGGTGATCCACTGACTAAGGCGATGACATTGAAGCAATTGGACCATCATCTTGAGAAGATGGGTATGAGATACAACATCGAATGACTTTAGTGCAAGTGGGAGTTTGTTAGTGTATATTAGTGTATGCCCTAGAAACCATTCGTGTTGTCGGTTTCAGAGCATTTTGTCTTGTATATATATATATATATCATAAATAATAGAAGAAAGAGTTCTTCAATTCATATATGTAAATTTCTTCCTTTATTCAGTCATACATTTAAAATAAAGTATCTATATGAATTGTCCAGATGATTCATTTAATCGGTAAATGAATTATCGAAAAGGGTTCCCTACGGAAGCAATATAATTTGGGCAACTATATTGCACAGTAGGCATATCGGATGCTTCTGAAAGATATCATGAGTTGATAAAAGTACGGATGATGATGATAGTCATGTCACTGGGGCATTGGTATGGATTAATCTTGGCGGTGAATCGCTTTTTTGAACGTGACCGAATAACGACAAATCACTTGGAAAAGCATGTAGTCAATGATTTATCGTTTGGTTATATCAGTGCACGATGTAGTCCTTTGACCTGAGACATTGTAGTCGGATCCGATATGGATGCGTATGGTTTATACGGTGTATAAATACGAGACTAATCATGTTTCGTATAATATAGCCTATTTGGTTATGCGTTGTTCATATGCGGAAACGAACAATGGTCAAGAGGGGATCCATTGACTCGGAAATATAGGATTGGGAGTACCACTGACTCCATCCGGATTCGAGTTCCTAGACGAACATCGATAAATGTCAGAAAACTGAATCTCTGGCCAGAGTCTATTATTAGCCGTACAAAAGTAAGTTTGTGATGACAAGTTCCGGACATATTAATCGACGATTCGGTAGAAGATCGAGTTTAGGATTTTGACGTTCCATGAATCCATACTCGATTAGGATATCTCAATGGAGGGACTTCACCTGCATGGTACGTATGATTTGAAATGGGTTTGATGAAGTATTTCTTCATCGTGGTTAGGGACTATGGCACATTGCTAGATGTTTACCATAGTCGTTGGGCCTTCGGACATGTTTTCGGATTCATCTAGAACCGGCTCACGGCTAATCCACGGTGGACCTACATGGTCACACCAATAGCCTTGAGAAGTTAGAGAAGGATGAGAGAGAGAAATGATTATCCGAAGAGGGCTAGCACCTTCCGAGGGTAATAACGGGATTTCTATAGTAGTAGTTACATAGAAATCATTTATGAGATTTTAAGGGTTAAAATGGTCAAGCAATAATTAATTATATTTAATTATTATATCTTAAAGTGTTAAGATTAATGAGATGAACAAAAATAACCTTTTAATAGTTAAAGGGTAAAAAGGGGTAAATTTTTGGGTTGTTAATGTAAACTAGTTTAGTTTACATGGGCCCTTGAATAATATTGATTATTCAAAGGGTAGCATATTAAATTCGTGGGGTCCCTTTATAAAATAAGATTTTATTGGGCTTGGAAGTGAAAAATAAATAATTACAATATTGCCCAAGTATATATAAGTGCAAAAGGTTGCGTTTTTGTTCATTCTTGACTTGTTCACAAAAACACAAACCAAAACTCTCTCTCAAACCCACGGTCACTCTCTAATCTCTCAAGGTGGTGTTAAAGTGTGGAGGTTTCATCCTTTTGAAGCTAATCTTCATCAATCCAAAGCAAAGGAGTAGGTATAATCTCTTTTCCAAGCTTTGCTTGAAAACCGGTTTTAGAATCCATGCTTTCATTCTCCATCTCCACCACTCTTCATGCATGCTGATTCTTACAAGTTGGATGAAGTGTAGATACATCCGAATGGCCCCGAAAGATAGACACACATAGCTTCTCGTCTAAGACCTAAGACAAGAGAGAAACTGATAGAATTCCTTAGATAGAACCAAGACTGTTTTGCATGGTCCCATGCCAACATGACAGGAATCAGCCTAGAGGCAATGGTCCAGTAGCTCAAAGTAGGTCCAGATCACTCGCAAGTGAAGCAGATGAGAAGGAAATTCGCACCAGAGTGCAAACAGATCGTTAATGAAGAGATTGAAAAGTTACTAAGTAACGGTATGATCAGAGAGGTCTACTACCCCGAATGGTTGGCAAATGTCATGGTCGTAAAGAAAAAGAATGGAAAGTAGAGGGTTTGCATTGACTTCACGGACTTAAACAAAGCATGCCCTAAGGATTCCTTCCCTCTCTCACATATCGACATGATGGTCGATGCGACCGTAGGCCACGAGCTCCTTAGTTTCATGGACGCCTTCTCAGGGTACAACGAAATTTTGATGCACCCAGACGACCAAGAGAAGACAGCCTTTATCATAGAGCAGGGAACCTACTGCTACAACATGATGCCATTTGGTCTTAAGAACACCGATGCTACCTATCAGCGGTTAGTCAATAGAATATTTACCGAACACCTCGGGGACACAATGGAGGTTTACGTCAATGGCATGCTTGTCAAGTCCCTGATGGCCGAACAGGACCTTAGTGGATGACTCAAGCAACGTGAATGGAAGTGGGCTTGGGCTTGTACTAACTACACTAGAGGGAGACATCATCCAGCGGGCAATACGATGTGGGTTCAAGTGCATGAACAATGAAGCCGAATATGAGGCTCTCATTACTGGACTTTCCTTGGCCAAATAAATCAGAGCAAAGAGATTGGAGGTGAAGTTCGACTCCTAGCTCGTGGTCAACCAGCTGCAAGGCACTTACCAAGCACACGACTCGAAGATGACGACCTACTTAGACCTGGTCAAAGAATTGCAGGCCCAATTCGAAGAATTCTCCATCGCCCAAGGCCCAAGAGCGGAGAACTCTCACGCTGACGCCCTTGCTAAACTCGGCTCAGCGCTTCAATGTTCTTCCCAATCATCAATCCTTCTGTTATTCCTGCAATGGCCAGCCAACTAGAAGGAACAACCAGCAAACAAGTCGCCTGAGGAAGCAATGGACTTTGAGCTAGCTGACTGCTAGATGACCCTGATAGTGAAGTATTTTGAACACAACAAGCTCCCGGTCGACAAAAACGAAGCACATCGCCTAAGAGCAAGAGCCGTCACGTTCACCATATATGAAGGCCAACTCCTTAGGAAATCATTCTTCAGTCCCTATCTCAAGTGCACAGGCCTAGAAAAGGCCAAACGTGTTCTCGCCGAGCTCCATGAAGGCGAATGTAGAAACCATACTAGGGGACGCACCCTTGTACACCAGGTGATCACCGCTGGATATTATTAGCCAACCGTATGTACTGATTCGGCTGCTTATGTTAAGAAGTGTGACAGTTGTCAGAGGTTCACTCATGTCTCACACCTCCCACCCAAGCGATTCCACTCCATCCTCACACCTTGGCCCTTCCTGAAATGGGGAATGGATATAGTGGGAAAGCTACCGACTGCACCCAGGCAACGAGTTTTCCTGTTGGCTATAACAGATTACTTCACTAAGTGGATCGAAGCCAAAGGTTGCGCACAAGTTAGAGACCGAGAGATAAAAGCTTTTATCTAGAAACATGTCATCTACAGGTTTGGGATACCGAAGGAAATTGTCACCGAATGGATCCTAATTTATCAGTTCAAGCTTCAGGGATTTCTACGACATGTGGGGGATCAAGTTAAGCTTCTCCACCCCACCCCCTACAACCCCCAGTCTAACGGCCAAGCTGAGTCATCGAATAAAACCATCATGTAGACCTAAAAAAGCGATTGCAAAAAGCAAAAGGTGCATGGGCAGATGAGCTATCGGAGTCCTTTGGTCATACCGAACTACAGCTCGCTCGATAATAGGCGAGACCCCATTCTCCCTCACATACGGTTCTGAAGCAGTCATCTCGATAGAAGTATCAGTTCTATCCACCAGGCTCTAATGGACAGACAAGGAAACTAACAACCAGAACCTTTGCCAGACCTTGGACATCGTCGATAAGCTACGCGAGCGAGCGAGTATCCGCAACATAGTCTATTAGCAACAGGCTGCCCGACACTACAATCGCAATGTGAGGATCAGAACTTTCAAAACAGACGACTAGGTCCTCCACAAGGTCTTTCAAAACACTAAGGAGATCAACTCTGGCAAACTCAACCCTATTTGGGAAGGTCCCTACAAGATCACCAAAGAAGCGGGGAAGGGCATCTACATACTCCAGACTCCCCAAGACAAAGACATCAGCAATAGCTGGAATGCCATCCACCTTAAACGCTACTGCTTTTAGGTGAACTTGTCCGTTTACATATTTGTTTTTCTTTTGTTTTTATTTAAAAGGGATGAGTGGGCCAATCCACCTCCCTATAGACAATCGACCTAATGGCTCGAATTTAATGAAGTATTATTCAAAAATTTACATCTTCGGATTGACCCTGCTTGATCAAATGATTGTTGCACCTTCGGATCGACCCTACTCGATTCATGGATTTACACCTTCGGACTGACCGTACCCGATCCATAGATTTACACCTTCGGATCGACCCTACTCGATCCATAGATTTACACCTTCGGATCGACCCTGCTCGATTCACGGATTTACACCTTCGGATCAACCTTACTTGATCCACGGATTTACACCTTCAGATCGACCCTACTTGATTCACGGATTTACACCTTTGGATCAACCCTGCTCGATCCACATATTTACACCTTCGGATCGACCCTGCCCGATACACGAATTTATACCTTCAGATCGGCCCTACCCGATCCATAAATTTACACCTTTGGATCGACCCTGCTCGATTCACAGATTTACACCTTCGGATAGGCCCTGCTTGATACACGGATTTACACCTTCGGATTAACCCTGCCCGATCCATGTATTTATACCTTCGGATCGACCCAACTTGATCCACAGATTTACATCTTCGGATCGGCCCTGCTCAATTTATGGATCTACACATTCGATCGGTCCTGCCCGATTCATAAAGCTACATATTTAGTCGGCCAGACTGACAGAAGGGTTCTTACACCTCAAAATCGACAAGTCATCGACCCAACCCAACAAAGAGTTTACACGACTTAGCCACTAGGCTGCACCAAAATCATAATTCAACCCCTAGCGCATCTACGAACAAGGAAACAATCAACAAATTATTCACCCATAAGGAAAAACATCAAATACAAAATCAGAAGTACCATATAGAAGAAGCCTCAAGCAGCTAAGTTCAGAATACAATGAAAGGCACACACGCTAGGAAAGGGTATCGCAGGCCCTAAAATACATAAGCAAAAGAAAAACAAAGCTTAGTGTCATCGATACGAGTCGTCTCCCCTATCTCTGACTCGGTCACCCTATCTCCAGCGCCAGCACTCATCCCTGCAGCCTGGTCACTCACATCCTCAATGATTAATGGCCCCAGCTGGCTAGCAAAATTGAGCACCTGCTCATGTTCCTCCGTATGACCAGCTCCCTCCTCCAGCATCTCCTACATGAGCTGGATGTCCTCATCCGGGTTCCAATGAGAGGGTTTTCTGGCCTTGTACTCGAGCATGAGCTCTCCCTGGGCCCTAATAATGGCATCATTAGCAATGGTGAGGCACTGCTCTTTAAGGGACTCAACATTTGTAGTCTTCTAGGCCAACTCTCCTCTTAGCCTCTCCAACTCACCCTCGGCCTCCTTCAGACGTTGTTGGCTCTCCTGCTCAGCCTTCTGGGTTGCCGCCTCTCTCTAGTGCAAACTGGTGTTTGGCTTAGACACATCTTGTATCCTCTTCTCCTGCGCCATTACAGACTTCCTCAGATATAGACTGCTCGTGAATGCCTACACAACAAAACAATTTCATCAGTATACAACCATGATGAACACAATAAAATAAAGACTCTCGCCCTACCTCGAAAGCACGGGATACCCCCCAGTCAGCGATCGCGACCGCGCCTATCTGGTTCAAACAGGTCTCATTCGCTAGGAACAGGAAGGAGTCAGCCAATTTGCTAATGGAGGCCACGTTAGAATTGGTCGATGCGGAAGCCGAAATCTTGAAAGTGATCATTTCAATTTCTTCATCCAAGACCGTTGTCTGGGATGACCTAGCCTTGGCTACGGGCTGACAGCTCGGTGGAGTTACCATCACATCTTTGGCTCTTCTCTCCTCTCCTCTCTAGCCGAGGATTCCCTCTTCCTCTTTTCTCGACACTTGGCAATAGACTCGCTCGCACCAGGGACGGTCAGCTTCTTCATCAATCTTTCTGCAAGCGCAAACTCTCCAACGGTTAGTAGGTTCAGCCTGGACTCATTATAAATAGTGTGATTGCAATAGCGAGTCAGAAGTACATCCCAAGTTTGCTTCAACGAAGGGAAGGGGATACCTCACTAAATCGCTTCTACTCTGGCCTAAAGCTATCTGGTCCTTAGGTTGGCCTCGTCCAATACCACTCGCCAATCCCTCTGTGCCTTGGGAATGGCTAGAACCTTCTGGGTCTGCATGTCCAAGCCGTCTCCACTCTATCTGGCCCGATTGAACTCAAGCTCTACAAAGAGGAAACACAATAAGATTTAGTAATCAAAATACAAAAAAAAATAAGGTTTCTCACCAATGACTTGCTAAGTGCTTGGAATATCGCCCTAGCCTCTCTCTCGAAAGACCGTCTTACCCCTCACAAAGAAGTACCGATCCTTCCAGTTCTTGTCACTTGATCGAAGATCGATCAACAAGTGAGACCAATCATGCCTAAGGTTGATCAGATATCGACCCTTCTCCTTGTCATTTTCCTTTAAGAAATACGAGTACAGCAGCTCGTGCATCCCAAATATCACCTGGTTCCGCACATAAAGGTCTTCCAGTGCCATCAGCAACCTTCAACCATTCGGCATGATCTGAGACGGAGTAATCATGAAGTGGTTGAGCACCTCCCAGTTGAGGCGAGGAATGGGAAACCTCAGCCTGCCGTGAAACCACTTCTCATAAACACTCACCCAGCCTTTTACCTCCCAATCGACCCGTTCGTATGACTGTGGTGCCTTGATCTCGACCAAATCCAGAATGTGATACATTGTTTGGACCCGCCACACGTCATTATCTTTAAACACATGTGGATAATCCCTACTTAGAATCCCACTGCCTTGTTGACTCGGCTCGTCCTCAGAGCCACTACTGGACGAGGATGGACTACCAACTCCTTCAGAGTTCTCCCCACTCCCCCCTTGCCTGCCCGAACCACTCGGATTAGCAGCACTCCTCCCTGGGGCAGTTACATTCACACTGGTTGGTACACCCATTAGAACGTCCCATTCGGGCATCATCATCATGGTTAGGGCACACTCGTACTCATTCCTGACATCTTCCTCAGCCTTACTTGAACCACTCAACTCAGATCTAGATATTTTAGCTTATCCTCTCCTCCCAACCGACCGACTCAACCCCACAAACCTAAAACCCCAAATCCTAAGTAGCGGATTGCGACTCACCCTACACCACCGATCGACTAGTTTGAGCCCACAAGCTTAGTTTCTAAAACTGAGATCACTACTCGACCTTCCCTACCGATCGACCTAACACCCTAATCACTACTCACCCTCAACCACCTATCGACCTATTATACTTCACAACCTACCTGCTGATCCAAGATCACCGTTTACACTGACCAACCGACCGCCTGCCCTCGAATACTTACCCCAACTTCTATGATTCACTCAGTAGTGGTAACCAAGCACGAACTTAAATTCCGACCACCCAATCTGGATATCCGATGAACTTGTAATACCAAATTTTACTCCCCAACTAAACCTTACGCTCGACTCGGTTAGGTTGACTGACACGAGCGGAGTGGAAAGGGTATGTAACCTGGACTCATCCTCTACCCTACCCAAACCTCCCAGAGAATTTGATCGCCGGTAAAAGACATTGCTACGTTCTCCGTCAACCATGGAATCAAACCCTTTTCAAAAACAAAACACACAACTCCCAAATCTTTTGTTTTAACCATTGTTAAACATGGAATTCAACCCTTTTAAAAACAAAACAACACTTTTCCAAATCTTTCTACTTCAACCCTTGCCAAACCAAACCAAACCAAATCCTACTTCAAATCTCCCAAGAACTCTACACAAACATATACAAGCACAAAAGAAAAAAAAAGACGGCGAAAATAGCATGTTTACTGTGAAAAAGGTTGAAATCAGAAAAAACCCACAGTCGCTCAAGAAAACTCGAAACGAAGAAGAAAACAAACTGGACCGGAGACAAACCCAAAATGAAGATGAACTGTCGCGCTTTCCTTTTATGGACGAATCCTGACAGGGTAGGACACGTGGCAGCCCCCCATTGGGTAGGGGACAGAGCGACTTTTCGTTTTCCCGCCCAAAGCGAAAACGAAATCACCACCATACACGTGGAAGAGATCTGTGCCACCTAGGAAATTTCAAAACCGTACGAGAGCTACGTTGAACCACCCTTCCCACCCTACCGAGCCAGCACATTGCAACACACCGGCTCCCGCAATGAAGCCGACACACTTCCATGCTTCACATGTCTAGGAGATCATCCCAGTCGGGGTGACTAGTCTGGACCAGTCTACCCTACCTTCTGCCTCGAGACGAGCGAGGAAAGAGAGATCCTGACTATTCGGTCTTCCGTAGCGGGTGAGCAAGGGTTTGTTAGCATTCGCACAACCCTTGGCTTGGATCAGACCGCTCAGCTTGAGACTCCACACTAATGTTGGGCCCAGTGTAACCCATTTGACCCAAAGGCACCTAATAAGGACAGCCCCGAGGGATCACCCGAGTATCCTCCATGCAATCAAGCAAGCTGGTCGAGTCGATGTCATCCCCTCATTTGGCCTTACACATCGAGCGAATGCACCTTGAGTTGGTGACTTGTTTACTCACTCGACCTGGCATACCGATCGAAGACACCTGTAATAGGTACCTTGTCCATTTCTTCACTCGGTCGAACACATCGAGCGAATACATGTACACCAGATGTTTCGCCTTTAACTTACTCCACTCGGCCTTGCAAACTGATTGGCTGCACCCTCTTAAGCTAGTTGAACAATCTGACTCGGCGAAGGACACCAAGCAACTCTTGACCACACGTCATCTACATCCGACCCATCAGTTGCACCAGCAATCGGTCGTCCAAGAAGGGCGACCGGAGATGCCTCGTTCGATTCCTACTCTCTAACTTAAGTAAACCTTAACTCAGAGAGTGGGGGGCAAACTGTTAAGGCCAAAAAATATCCTCGACCCAAATAGAATAATGCATCTGACAATGAGAAAAAGCCCAGGCCCAATCCCGATGCGGCCCAAGCCAAAAATCCCCGGATAAGGCCCTTTCTGCATTTGTACGGTCCAAACCATCAAATTTCCAGGCCTCCTAACCCCGGCCCCAAGACACCACCTCCCCGGGCCCATGGTCAAGTTCAGAGTTCAAAGTCACCTACGGATCATACTCCTACTCGAACACTGATAAGGTAGTCCATTATCATCCCAATTCCTCCAAGGTCCATGTCAGAGTCATACTTGGACTCCCTTTCACGCCAGGATAATGGTGTTAGTGTATGCCTTAGAAACGATTCGTGTTGTCGGTTTTAGAGCATTTTGTCTTGTATCTATATATATCATAAATAATGGAGGAAAGAGTTCTATGGTTTGAGCCCATGTTTTAACAAGACAATCAAGGGCTAAACTAAAACATAACATAATTGAGTGATTGACTTCCTAATAATGTTGTTAATCACATTGTTTTGTTGTAAAAATGCAGATATTTTTGTTGGTGCTCTGGATTGTGTAATGTCAAATAAAGGAGTATTGTTCCGCAATTGAGTCACTTTTTTACTTGACTTTAGAAACGAACCCTTGTTGTGCAATTAATGGGCCATGATCCCCAAAATCGAATTTTACCTTTCACTGTCACTTTATGTTTGCATTAAATTTTCTACATTTCTACTCTTGTTTTTTCCTGGAAGATGCTAATGCCTTTCATTCCCCTCTTTTTTATCTTACTTTCTTTCTCTCCAGAGACGGTCTCAAACGGGTTTAAGCTAATTTGCCAATGGGCTCTTATTATTTGATTTACCAACTTTAATTTTCCATTAAACCGTGTTATTTAAACTCCTGCAGTCCTACTTAAACTCTTTTAAAATTTAAATTTTAGTTTAAATTTTTTTAAATATAAATTGCATATAAGAATAAACTTAATTAAGATTCAATCATTGAAAAGATTTTTGGAGGGCTCTAATAATACCACTCCGTTTTATTTTAATACATATTGAGTTTCATTATTAAAAATTCAAATTGAGTTTTATGTTCTAATTTTATATTCGAAGGGGTTTAAAAAATAGATTAACTTTTTTTTTTCATTATTAGTTTCTACGGACAATCAGTCAACAAGAGCTATTGGCTCAATTTGTAAACAAATTTATGTTCTTTTCAGATCATAAGGCATTCATTCTCGCACCAACAATGACTAAAGCTTTATTAACTTCCATGGTTACTTCCAAAATAAGGAGCTCTTCTCACTTGAAGAGCTTGAAGGCCTACATAGAGTCTGCTCGTCAAAATTTTTTTTTTCCATATTCATGCCATAACAATTAATGCCTCCAACATCAAGGATTTCTTATATATTAAGGAAAAAAAAAAAAAAGAGTTAAAATAGCTAAAGAAAAAGTAAAATAGTACTAGACAAAGAAAGAGTTGAGATTTTTATCATCCTAAATACTTAAAAATAGTTATTGCAAATAAAAATTAAAAGTTCAATGCATAAACCCAAAAAACTTATACATCACATTCAAACGCTAATAGTGATGCTATTTGGGTAACAATCTCAAAGCTGCTTCAAAATCCTCTAATTTGATCGTAAGCAATTCATCACTCTCTACACAATCATCAATTATCCTAAAATCCAAGTTCTCCTTAGCATTGTATCCACTAAACCTCCATTCATTTTCCTATGCTGCATTGATGTTGTCTCTTTTTGTATTAGCTCTGCACTAACATTTTCACTGCAAGAAGAATGTAATTTGAACCCATATAACAAGTCATCCTCTGCTAAAACTTAAATTTTTAAACTTAAAAATACCGGTAACCCTTCTGCTAAAACCTTCATTAGAGGAAATTACAAGTTGCATTGGTTCATTGTAGCCAGCAAATATGACTAAAACTTTTCCACTGTCCATACAAGACATGATCTCTTCTAAGACTTCTAACCCAAAGTCATGACCACATCTCTCCCCCGGGATTAGTTGGTATGCTTCATCCACAAAGAGAATACCTCCCTTGGCTTCTTTGATCTGTGCATGAAATTATTTTTCTAGTTAAAATAAAATATGTTTCTAAGATATTATGCATTAAGGTAAAAGAGTCGATACATGGTCCATCAAATGACTATAAGAGAATTATGTCACATAAGTTTATATGTAAGAATTTGTATATTTAATTTGTACATTTAATAGGAATTCGATCAAACATATGATATGAAAATCAAAGTGATGTACCTTTTCCCTAGTCTTTGGTCCAGTATGACCAACCCATTCACCAACTAAATCTAACCTTTGAACTTCTTTTACCTAAAGGGTGTATTGGTTCAAGAAATGTTAGATTACTAAAATCTTATATTACCTTGAAGATTACCGGGAATCTTTAGAAAAATGTGTTTGGTTAATTGGTTGGTATGTTATATTAATATGTTTGGTTAGGGGGAATAAATTGGTGGGTATTTGTAGACGTAAAAATCTACCTGTACGGAAGGGGGGTCTGATCCCGTGAGATTGAGACCACTAGCAATCTGCTGCACCTGCACACATAGAGAAACAAGCGTGAAGCGAACGAAAAACACCGGGTTGGTGTTTGCTGTAGGCACTCCGACGCTCAAGTCAGCAAGGCTCAAAGAGGCTAATATAGTGAGGGCTAGGGAGTAGAGGGGTTACCAGAAGTCTAGTCGGGGACTATGACTACGGCGATGATGTAAAGCTCTCAAGTAAGAGCTTTAGGTGTGAAGGTATAATGTAATGTCCATTGTGAGAGGGCTGGCCTCTACTTATATAACGTCTGTCTAGTCTCCCAATCCTGGTGGGAGTAGGAGTCTTAGTGTGACTCTGATACGAACCCTAGAGAAATTATGGCGGTGGTGAGTTGTCTTACCTGTATTCGAATAGGAAGGTGATCCCGATCAGGAAAGTAATCTCGAGTAGGAAAGTGATCTGAACAGGAAGGCGACCTCGAATAGGAGACTGATCTGGAATAAGAGAGTGATTTGTGGATGTTGTGGGCTCTGGACTTGCTCATAAGTCCAGGAAGTGAACTGGGATTTAGAGGCCTAGACCCGATGGCCCTTTGGGTCGACCAGTCTCGTATCAAATGAGCAACTGGATTGAGCCGTACTGGGATTCCCGGGCGCTTCCTCATTCTATCCCGTTTTCCTACTTGGGCCAAGGACGATTTTTGGCCCTAACAGTTTGCCCCTTACTCTCTGAGTTAAGAGTTTCTTAAGTCAGAGAGTAGGAAGTGATCGAGGCGCACTCGGTCTCCTATCCTGGACGATCGATTGTCACTGTAGCTGAACAATTTGATGTAGGCAGTTCATGATCAAGGGGACGCTCGGTATCAAAGCTGATCCGAAATGTGCAGTCACCCTAAGAGTGTGCGTTCAATTGGTGTGAAGGGTCGAAAGGACTGAGATGGAGACTTTTAGAACTCATGTGCTCACTCGGCATGTCCTACCGACTGGAGAAGTGAGCTGGCATCTCATGACAGTGGTACTTGCTCGGTATGCCGGGTCGAATGAGTTGGAGATGGTCAAATAGAAAAGTCGTTCGGTCGGAGTGCTCAAGTGGTCGAATGGGTGAGATGCGAGAGCTTCGACCTTGGATTGTCCATTCGTCCGCCATGGAAGACCGAATGGGCAAGGCTTCCTGTCTTATTCATCTAGAAAGAGCTTAGGCCAGAGTCGTTCCAAGTTGGTCGACTAGTCGGGAGGATCTCCTGGGCTTGTGAATCATGGGGGCGTATTGGGTCTACTCTGGCAGTCACGTGTTGGCTCGGTCGAGAAGGCAAGGCGATGGAACACGGCTCTTGTACGGCACTGCGGTTTCCTAGGTGCCCTGGATGCCTACCACTTGTTCGATGGCGATCAACTCCTTGTTTTCAAGGCTGGAAAATGAAGAGGCGCTCTGACTTTAGGCAAATCACAGGCCGCCACGTGTCTTCGTCTGTCAGATTTTCCTTTTAAAAGCGAGGGAGCTGAGTGTTCATCTCCCATTCGCATTTCTCCTTCATTTTCTGCAAAACACAAATTTCCTTCTTCATTTTTAGTTTTTATTCAGCGACGGTAGTTTCTCTCGACAGACTTCGACTTTTTTCATGGTAAACACACTACTTTGTGACGTCTTTTTATTTCTTTGTGTTCGTTTTGGTTGTTTACTGAGTTTTTAGAAAATAGGATGAAGTTTGTGTAGTTTCGACTAGTTTTGAGGTGTTTAGAAGTGTTGGAATTTTGGTTTTCCAGAATTGGCTTGGATTTTTGGGTGACTGGTGAGTTTTCAGCGCTTTTCTCCAGTTTTTTGGTGTTTTCTGGTATTTTGGATGGAAAAAAAGGGAAGACGAAGTTGGGTTACGTTGCATCTTGATTCGACTCGGTCGGTCTGCTTGACCGAATCAAGTGACTACGATGGATCTAGGTTGTAAGTGGTAGGTAAGTGGAATAGGTAGGTCATCCAGTCCGTCCGACCGAGTGGGCAGTTGTATGGTCTTGGTGAGTTGGTGAGTCAGTGGTCAAGGGCAAGTAGACTCATAGCGTTGAGTTTGAAGGTGGGTCGGTCGCTTGGGGCAAGCGAGGAATGCTTTGTTGAACCGCACTCGGGTCGGGTAACGATAGCGAGGTCAATCGTGAGTTTGGTTTGGGGGTTGACAAGTTCGATCGGTGGACGGTCGATCGTAGGCGAAGGACAGCAATTACGGGTAAGTAGTCTTACTCGATCGGTAGTTTGAGGCAAGTGGTCGCCTGATACTTAGTTTTTTGGGAGTTTGGAAGCTAGGATCGAGTCGGTCAGTCGGGTTGGATGATCAGGGCAACATGTTAGACTTAGAGTTAGCTAGTTCGGATGGGGTTATGGCAGATGCTAGTGACGAGTACGAACGTGCCCCTACCATAGTGATGATACCCGAGGGGAGCATTCCGATGGGAGTATCTGACTCAGAGTTAGTGTAGGCCTGGCCTGTGGGACTAGTGTCACCCGGCCAGTGGTTCAGGTAGGCATGGGGAAAGTGGGGAAGACTCTGAAGGAGCTAGTAGTCCGTCTTTGTCCAGTAGCAGCTCTGAGGAAAAGCTGAGCCAACAGGGCAGCGGGATCTTGACTAAGGATTATCCGCCTGCTCTTAAGGATAGCGATGCGTGGTACATCCAGACTTTGTATCATATTCCAAGTTCGGTTGAGGTCCAGGCGAAATGGTTGTACGAGCAGGTTGACTATGAGGCACAAGGTTCGGTTAGTGTTTACAAAAAGTGGTTTCACGATGGGTTGAGGTTACCTATTCCTCGCCTCGTTTGGGAAGTGTTGAACCACTTCATGATTGCCCCATCTTAGCTCATGCCGAACGGTTGGAGGTTGCTTATAGCTCTGGAAGACCTCTGTATCTGAAACCAAGTGATGTTCGGGCTGCATGAGTTATTGTACTTGTACTTTCTGAAGGAGAATGACAAAGAGAAAGGTCGATATCTGATTAACCTGAGGCATGATCGGTCTCATCTGGTGACCGACTTATGGTCCAGCGACAAGAACTGGAAGGATCGATACTTCTTTGTGAAGGGTCAGGCTGTCTTTGGGGAGAGAGGACAGGGTGACATCTCGAGCAGCTGGAGAGCTACTAGTGAGAACTTTGTTGTTTTTTTTTTTTTTTTTTTTTGTACTTTGATTACTAAATGTTGATCGTGTTTTTTGCTTGCAGAGCTTGAGTACAATTAGGCTAGGCAGAGCGGAGACGGCTTGGACGCGATGACCTAGATGGTGCTAGCCATTCCGAAGGCGTAGAAGGATTGGCGAGTAGTATTGGTAGAGTCCAACCTCAGGACCAGCCATCTTTAGGTGGGAGTAGAGGCGATTTAGCGAGGTATTCCCTTTCCTTCGTTGAAGCAGACTTGGGACGTGCTTCTAGCTCGGTACTGCAATCATATCATTTTTGGTGAGTCAAGGCTAAACCCACTAACCGCTAGAGAGTTTGCGCTTGTAGAGATATTGATGAAGAAGTTGACCGTCCCCAGCGCGAGCGAGCCCATCACTCGGCGTTGAGAGAAGAAGAGGAGGGAATCCTCAGCCAGGGAGGATAGGAGAATGGAAGATGTGTTGGCGATGCCATCGAGTCAGCAGCCCATAGCCGGAGCTAGATCGTCCTAGACCGTGGTCATGGATGAGGAGGTCGAGACGATTGCTTTTAAGATTCGAGCTATAGCTTCGACCTATTCTGACACGACTTCCATAAGCAAGCTAGTCGACTCGTTCTTATTCCCAACGAATGAGGCACTTTTGAACCTCGTATGGGCACGGCTTGCCACGCGGACGAGGGGTATCCCGTGCCTTTTAGGTACGGTAGGAGTTCTGTTTTATTTTGTTTCTAACTTTGGTATTGATGACGGTGTTTTGTCGTGCAGGCCTTCACAAGCAGTCTTCATCTGAGAAAGTCTGTGGTGGCACAGGGGAAAAGGATACAAGATGTGTCCAAGGTGAACACTAGCTTGCTCTAGGGAGAGGCAAGCGTTTCCCCTTAAGGTCGAGCAAGAGAGTCAGTAGCGTCTAAGGGATAGCCAGTAGCATCTGAGGGATTTCGAGCGTGAGCTGGAAAGATTGAGGGTTGAGTTGGCCGAGAAGACCGCAGAGGTCAAGTCTCTGAAGGAGCAGTGCTTTTCCATTGCAGATGACGTTATTATCAAGGCTCAAGGAGAACTCATGCTTGAGTTTAAGGAAAGGAAGACCTCTAATTGGGATCCGGATGAGGATATCCAACTTATGCGGGAGTTGCTAGAAGAAGGGAGTGAGCATTCGGATGGACAAGTCGAGGAGTAGATGCCTAACCTTGCTAGTCACCAAGGTTCCATGGTGTCCGGAGATGTGTGACCTGTGGCAGGCTAAGACGGATGCTGGTCATGTAGATAGGGCGACTGAGTTGGAGATGGGGGAGACGACTCGCGCTGAGGACACTTAGTTTATTTTTCCTTTACTTATGTATTTTGGGGCCTGCAATGCCCTTATTCTTGGCGTGTGTGCCATTTTTTGTACTTTGAACTAAGCTGTTTAGGGCTGTATGTATTATACTTGGCTGTTCTAACTTTTGATCCTTTTTTCATGGATGAGTGAGTTGTTGATTGCTTCTCTACTTGTAGATGTACTATGGGTTGAACTCTCATATAGTGTTTGTGATCTTCACGCAGCCTAATGGCTAGGTCATGTGGGCCTTTTGTTGGGCTAGGTCGACGATTTATCGGTTGACGGTGTAAGAGCTCTTCATTCAGTCTGGCCGACCGATTATGTAGTTTCATGGAACGAGCAGGGTCAACCCAAAAGTGTGAATTTTTAGATCGGGCAGGGCCGATTTGAAAGTGTAGCTCCGCGAGTCGAGCAAGGTCGATTCAAAGGTGTGATTCCATGAATCGAGTAGGGTCAATTTGAAGGTAACTTCGTGAATCAAGCTGGGTCGATTAGAAAGTGTTGTCGTGAATCGAGCTGGGTCGATTAAAAAGCGTTGTCGTCAACCGAGCAACGTCGATTCGAAGGTGTTATCGTGGATCAAGTAGGATCGATCTGAAGGTGTTATCGTGAATCAAGTAGGGTCGATTCGAAGGTGTTATCGTGCATAGAGCAGGGTCAATCTGAAGGTGTTATCATGAATTGAGCAAGGTCTATTCGAAGGTGTTATCGTGGATCGAGCAGGGTCGATTCGAAGGTGTTATCGTGGATCTAGTAAGGTCGATCCGAAGGTGTTATCGTGGATCGAGCAAGGTTGATCTAAAGGTATTATCGTGAATCGAGCAAGGTCGATTCAAAGGTGCAAATTCGTAGATTGGGTAGGGCCGATCTAAAGGTGTAACAAACAAATGATCGAACAAGGTCGATCTGAAGACGAAAATTTTTTAAATAGTACCTCATTAATACTTGGCCATGAGGCCGACTGTCTATGAGGAGGTGGTTAGGCCCACTCATCCTTTTTAAATGAAAACAGAAAAAAGAACAAGTTCACCTAGAAGTAGTAGCGTTTGAGGTGAACGACATTCCAACTGTTACTGATATCTTTACCCTCGGGGGTCTGGAGTTTGTAAGTGCCTTTCCCCGCTTCTTTGATGATCTTGTAGGGGCCTTCCCATGTGGGGCCGAGTTTGTCAGAGTTGATCTCCTTGGTATTTTGGAAGACCTTGCAGAGGACCAAGTCACCTATCTTGAAAGTCCGAATCCTCACGTTGCGCTTGTAGTGTCAGGCGGCTTGTTGCTGATAGACTGCGTGGATACTCGCCCATTCGCGTAGCTAGTCGACGGTGTCCAAGTTTTGGCAAAGATTCTGGTTGTTTGTTTCCTCGTCCGCCCATTGGAACCTAGTGAACGGGACTGATACTTCAGTCAGGATGACTGCTTCAAAACCGTATGTGAGGGAGAACGGGGTCTCGCCTATTGACGAGCGAGTTGAGGTTTGGTATGACCAAAGGACTCTGGGTAGTTCATCTGCCCATGCACCATTCGCTTTCTATAATCGCTTCTTCAAGGTTTGAATGATGGTTTTGTTGGACGACTCGGCCTGGCCGTTGGACTAGGGGTTGTGGGGGGTTGAGAAGCTTAGTTTTATCCCCCACATGTCACAGAAATCCTTGAAGCCTGAACTGATAAATTGGGATCCATTGTTGGTGACGATTTCCGTTGGTATCCCGAACCTGCAGATGACATGCTTCCAGATAAAAGCTTTTGCCTCTCGGTCTCTGACTTGTGTGAAAGCTTCCGCTTCGATCCACTTAATAAGTAGTTTGTCACAACTAACATGAAGACTCGTTGCCCAGGTGCAGTCGGTAGTTTTCCCACTATGTCCATTCCCTACTTCATAAAGGGCCAGGTTGTGAGGATGGAATGGAGTCACTCTGGTAGGAGGTGTGAGACATGAGCAAACCTCTGACAACTGTCGCACTTCTTCACATAAGCAACCAAATCAGTGTGTATTGTTGGCCAATAATACCCAACAGTGATCACCTAGTGTGCAAGGCTGCGTCCCCCAGCATGGTTTCCACATTCGCCTTCATGGAGTTCTGCGAGAACACGTTGGGCCTACTTTGGGCTTGTGCACTTGAGATAGGGACCCAAGAATGATTTCCTAAGGAGTTGGCCCTCATGTATGGTGAATCTAGCGGTTGTTTCTTTTAGTCGGCGTGCTTCGTTCTTGTCAACCACCCATTGCTTCCTCAAGCCTACTCTTCTTGGTCGGGACTGACATTCCTAGGATACGCCTCATCACTGCCTCCACATCAGCCAGCCTCTTGGCCAATACCTATTCCATAGGAGAGGGGGATACCACTAGGTCATCCCGTCTGACTGGGTCTTCCATCGCATTCGTCCTCGGCACATTCCGTAGGTTCATTCCTCGCGGTGTAGTCTGGTGAATCATTCCTTCGTGCACTCCTTGGTAGCTTGGATCTCCGTTCATTCCCTCCGGTTGGTTGACTCCCATGGTAACTGTTCTGATGATTCGCCCTACATGAATGGTCAAGGGAGTCATCTGATATTCGTTCGGTCCGTCAGGATGGGTGGATTCTGGTACTATAGTTTGGTTGGGTTGGCCGTTCAACCCGTGAGGGTCAGCCGAGCCGAATGGCATTTGTGTGGGGATGGTTGACTGGACGTGAGGCTGGATGGTAAGAATGGACTGGTCTTGCGGGTGCGGGCTTTCTGTCACTTAGGTGTCTTGATCTCGAGACTGTGGTGGATTGGCTGAATGGGGTTCTATTGGCATATTTTTCTCTCCATGAGTCAGGACTGAGTCGTCGACCGCCGATGAACTTAATGGACGTGGCCTTTTATCGGAGGCCGAGGGTCTGTGCTTTGGGGTTTGGAGAGGTTGCATGATGGAACTGGGGCGCAGAACAGATTGGGAGGTAACTGGCAAGGCAAAAACTCTAGATCATAGAACTGACTCACCTTCTCTTTAAGAGACTGGTTCTCGATCCTGATGGAGGCATTTTCGGTCCGAATTGCATTGTTCTCGGCTTCCAGTAGGGCCACTTTGTCTGAATTCTATTGCATGAGGGCGGTCAAAGCCTCCAATTTGGCCTCGAGGCCAGGGTTAGTGTTGTCCAAATTGTCAACCATGGAATGTTTTACGTAGCAAGGTTCGTCAAGCCGAATGATTGCTAGAGGCCCCATGGTGGGTGCCAAACTATAGACGTAAAAATCTACCTATACGGAAGGGGGGTCTAATCCCGTGAGGTTGAGGCCACTAGCAATCCGCTGCACCTGCATACGTAGAGAAACAAGCGTGAAGCGAACGGAAAACACCTGGGTGGTGTTTGCCGTAGGCACTCCGGCACTCAAGTCAGTAAGACTGAAAGAGGCTAATATAGTGAGGGCTAGGGAGTAGAGATGTTACCAGAAGTCTAGTCGGGGACTGTGACTACGGCAATGATGTGAAGCTCTCAAGTAGGAGCTTTGGGTGTGAAGTTGTAATGTAATGTCCGTTGTGAGAGGGCTGACCTCTGCTTATATAGTGACTGTCTAGTCTCCCAGTCTTGGTAGGAGTAGGAGTCCTAGTGTGACTCTGATACGAACCCTAGAGAAATTAAGGCAGTGGTGAGCTATCTTACCTGTGTTCGAATAGGAAGGTGATCCCGTTTAAGAAAGTAATCTCGAGTAAGAAAGTGATCTGAACAGGAAGACGACCTCGAGTATGAGACTGATCTGAAATAGGAGAGTGATCGTGGATGTGCGTGGGCTCGGACTCGCACGTCTAGGAAGTGAACTGGGATTTGGAGGCTTGGACCTAGATGGTTCAAGCCGACTGTATCTA
This sequence comes from Pistacia atlantica, assembly GCA_026229545.1. Lineage (NCBI taxonomy): Eukaryota > Viridiplantae > Streptophyta > Magnoliopsida > Sapindales > Anacardiaceae > Pistacia > Pistacia atlantica. The sequence goes on from CM047901.1 coordinate 2,373,782, forward strand.
ATATCAAATGAGCCTAATCCGGATTGGGCCGCATTGGGATTGGGCCTGGTCTCTTCCTCATTTTATCCCGTTTTCCTACTTGGGCCAAAGGCGATTTTTGGCCCTAACAATATGTTATTTAAATTACTATATTGCCCTCTTTTTAAATATTAATATATTATTATTTTTTGAATCCTTTTTTCAACCCCCAATATTTCAAATTTAGCTAAAACACCTCCACTTATATAAAACTTTAATTTATGACAAAATCATCCCCACCCCTTACCGTCGTCTACCGCCACCGCAAACCACCGATGGAAGTCACCTAAAGTCACTGTGAGTAGCTCAACTTGACTGCGAAGCTCCGATATGGCCGTTTTTGGCCATATTGATGACACGAAACGGCCATATCAAGCCAGATATGGCCGTTCAGCTAGATTCTTCGCCATTATCAGCCAGATCTCGGCGACATCTGGCCATGGACCTTGCCGTTATCAACCAGATCTCTTCTACCCGGAATAGATATGGCTATTAACAGCCTGATCTCGCCTAGATCTGATAATGGTTAGGAATTTGGCCATTAACCACCAGATCTGGCCTGATATGACTGTTTTCGGCCATCAATATGGCTAGAAATGACCATATCAAAGCCTATCGGAGCCTTCCAGTGACTCTAGGTCATTTCTAAAGACTGGCGACTTTATCGCTGGTCTGAGAGGTTTGTTTGGCCCTCATGCGACTGGTGGTGGCTGGGTGACAATGGTAGTCTGTAATCTATTTCAAATATAAGAGCATTATTGTCCAACAACTTAATTGAACAAGGGTAAAATTGAAATGATATATTAATGTAAATGGATTTTAAAACAGGGGCATTATTGTCCAAATTTTTATTAATAAGGGATAAAATTGTAACAAAAATAAGATTACCTTAGTAATCTTACAATACTTTAGAAAATGGTATTACCTACAATAACAACTATTGATAATGTAAGATTATCGAAATCTTATACTTAACAACCAAACATAGTAATCAAGTAATATAAGATGACATAACCCTAGTAATCTTAGATTACCTCCAACCAAACGTCCCCAAAGAGTAATACTATATCAACAACACTCTTTTACAAACTTTTTCTCATAATCTTGACGTGACAGTTCATAATTGTCAATTTGTAATTAATTAGTGGGACCTGTGCAAGATCCATGCGAGACCCATGTGGGACTGGTTGTAAACTGACCAATTGAGAACTGTTACGTCATGGTTATGAGAGAAAGTTGTTGGTATAATACTATTCTGTTATCTAAAATTCCCACACTAATGGAATATTCTTCCAAGTATTCGAGCTACCATTGTCTTACCTAAAATCCAATATTTAAAAAAAAAAAAAATTAAGAAAACTTGCATACACTTTTTTTCTTTATATAAAATAATTAAGAACGTACAGAAGTTGTATTTAAAACGTACAGAAAAAAGACAAATTCATTTAAAGAAGATTAGATTTAACTTTCAAGAAAGGTAAAAATGTAATTCAATAATTCCCAATATCTTAGTGAGTATTTATAAATTTAAATTATTTTTAAAGTTATAAAATCAAATTTAACTAAAAATAATTAAATAACTGAAAAACTTTAAAAAAAAAAAAATTAAGAAAAGAAACGAAAAGAAAATAGTAATTTTGATAGTTGTAAAATATATTTGTATTTTTTATTTTTTATTTTTGGATTTTGGTTTTTTGTTTGTATTCATTTCATTATCGGATTTATAAATAATATTAGAATATGTTCTTGGTTTTTTAATTTTTTAATTATCTAATTTTAAGGTATTTATTTAAGTTTAAAAGATGGCCAAACTAGTTTATAAACTCTAAAATTAAACTAACATATTTGTTTATAACTTTTTTGAGCTTATAAGTTATAAGCATTCTAGTTTGACCAAGTATATTACCATATTATCCTTGTTTAATTTTAAAATTTTATACTATACATTTATTTAATGTAATACCTTTTATAATTATTTATAATAAAAATATACTTATAAACTATATTTTACATAAACTATTTATTAATCACTTATAAATACTTTAATTAAAAAAAAAAAAAAATAATTGCTTACCATAAGCTCAGACAAATACCCGTTAATTTTTTAAACTTATAAATAATGGAAAATATATAATATATTTGTTGATTTTTAAATTTTTAACAAATTTATCTTCTAATTTTTTTTAATGGCGTTTTTGCAGAGGCTAATCTTGAAGAGGATGCTGGTGCTTTATCGGAACTGTTGGAGGAGTCTCTGCAGTTCGGTCTCTGCGGTTCCTAGTGATGATGATGATTCTTCTTCCTTGCCGCCCCAGTTGCCGCCCTTTGATTATCAGCCTAAGCCTTACGTGGGTCCTTCTGCTGAACAGGTTCTTGAGAAGAGAAAGAGCTTTTTGGGTCCTTCTCTGTTCTATTACTATCAAAAGCCTGCATGTCTTTGTGTTTTTGGGAAATGCGTTTGTTTTAAAGTAGTCATTTTTTATTGTTTTTGTACTAAAAATATGATCATTATCTTAAAGTTGAACTCTTTTTAACTTGTGTTGTTTGTGATTATTAGTTGTTATGGAGCTTAAGTGCTTCTATGGCATTTGAAGGACAAAGAGTAGTTTGCTTTTGTCAAATGGACTTGTTTAGTTCATGGCTTGTTTTACGAATTAAAAATGTATTTTTTCGCTTAAAAGGAGGAATCTTTTCTAATTTGTGCTGTTTATAATTCTTTGTTGTTTGCTGTGATGAAGCCTAAGTGAACCTATTTAGGTGAAGTATATTGATGTACTATGATCTTGTTTTGGGCCTTTGTATGAACTTGAGTCATAAAATTTTTAGCTAATTTTATAAGCATACTCAATATGAAGTTAAGAGAGTTACATAATTGCTTAATTTCTACTTTGATTATCACATTTTATCAAAGAATCCAATTAGTTGTTTATCGTTTTTGAACTGCTGAAGAGAAATGGAATATCTATGTGACAAGAGTGTGCTGAATTTTTATGATCTTGTTTAAATTTTTGTAATGTTTGGTTTGTAAAGCAAAGTTGTACGCAAATACTAAGCCAAGTTTATTGCATGATTGGTTATTCTTTATTTTTGCTGTTCCTTCTTGTGATTAGCCGGTATTATTTCTTTGTTTTAGTGACAGCTCAATATTGTTTAAGGGAAAATGCAATACTTGCTTTAGTGACAGCCTGGATGCTTTTGCTGGAATAGTTACTGTGTCTTGTGGGCATTATTACGTGAATGCTATTACAGAGCAAAACAATCTTCCCCAGCATGCAACGACTATATATTTACACCATGCTATAGCTGACTTTGCTGAGGCATTAGCTTCAAAAATGCCTGGAAATCTAAAGGTTTGTTCGCGAGTCTAGCACTTGATGTCATTCTTTCTCTTATGTGGTGATATTTTTTGGATGAGATTTTCATTTTATAACATTAACATTATGATGACAATGTAAACGTCTTTGGTTACTTTGAGATTTGAAATGCACGTTGTGTATTTCGTCAGAAGCAAATGAACTAGCATTGTTGATGGCCAGACTTTACTGTGGTACTCTTGGCATGATTGCCCTTAGAAATGCTTATCATGGTGGAAGCTCCAATACAATTGGACTGACTGTCCTAAACACGTGGAAGTACCCCATACCACTGGTTTGTTGACCTCCTATATGTTTGGAGGATTCTTGTATTTAACATGGTTTTTTGTCTGGCAAACTTTTGATCTCAGGAACTTTTTGCAAGGGTAAGCTGGTTTAGGAAATAACCAACAATGTTAACATGGGGTGTGAATTACAGCTTACTTTACAAATATTGGCCGTGGCATGCTTATTTCTTCAGTCTTGTTTTCTGACACACACCCATAACTGTAGCAAATTTTCTGAAAATTTTTGGTGAAGAGTAAATTGATTTCATCATATATACATAATTTATTCTCTTTATTTTTTTATTTAATGAAAAGAAAAAATAAATAACAAATTTAAGAGTGAAATTCAACCAGTTTTCATAATCTGACCTGCCACTTTGCTGGGTGAAATCCATCATCTTGTAAATCCAGATCCATACCGTGGAATCTTTGGCTCGAATGCGGCCCTTTATGCCAAAAGCCAAAGATGTACAAGATCAAATTGTTTTTGGAAGTTCAGGAAAAGTTGCTGGTTTTATAGCTGAAACCATTCAGGTTTTGATTGATAGTTATCCCTAAAGATATATAAAAATTTGGTGCTTTCAACAGCCCTGAATTGGTCTCTGAAAATGGCACTTCCTTTTTTTCTAAATTGTGACTGAATTTAGGGAGTTGGTGGAGCAGTGGAATTGGCCCCTGGATACTTAAAACATGTTTATGACATTGTGCACAAGGCTGGTGGTGTCTGCATTGCTGATGAAGTGCAAACTGGATTTGGTCGCACTGGAAGCCACTACTGGGGCTTTCAGACACAAGGGGTCATTCCCAACATAGTTACCATGGCAAAGGTTTTGATGATAATCCCTTGAGTTCTTATTCTCGCCCTATACATAAACAGTTATCCTTTTTCAATATTATCACCGATTTATTATTATTATTATTTTTTTTCCTTCTTATGGTTCTCATTCAAATAATTAATTTACATTACGATAATATCATTTTCCAGGGAATTGGCAATGGTTTGCCATTAGGAGCTGTAGTGACAACACCAGAGATAGCTAGTGTAATGGCTCAGAAGATTCAGTTCAACACTTTTGGTGGAAACCCAGTATGTTCTGCTGGGGGGCTTGCGGTGCTCAGGGTCATTGATAAAGAGAAGTGTCAAGCACATTGTGCTGACGTTGGTTCTCACCTGATTGGACGCTTGAGAGCTCTAGAAGAGAGACATGATAGTAATTACTCTCGAACTAAAAACTTCTCACAGGCTTTTTTTTTTTTTTCCCTCCTTTTTCTCAATTGACTGTGTTTGACTTTACATTAAATTGAACTGCAAATTTGGCGAGATCTGGGCTAATTAACCATATTTTCTATATCATGTAAACAAATGTACAAGACAGAGTTTCTGAGTAAGCTCATTACAGTCATACTAAGAATTCTACTGCCGTCCAGAATCATATGGAGGAAGCTCCTCAGGAATATGTATAGCAGTGGAAAACCCAATTGTGGATCTATTTTCATTCTATAGGTTTTCATGCATTTGGAGATGTTTGGCAGAACCACCGATTGGCATCACATCATCATATTGAAATGATGGTGTGATATGACTTCTATAGAGACTAATAATAACATGTCCTGTGCCACTGATACACAATGTCTACTTATTCTGAACATCCTCAGTCTTCTAATAGATCTGATGAATTTTTCTGTGGCTTTCTGATTCTCTCTCGCTGTATCTATTTTTGTTCAATTGAACAGCTGTTTGAGTACCTGAGATTAAATGTCTTATGCTTTGGAATTGCAATTTGATTATGCAGCTTTTCTCACATTGATGAATTCTTGTTTCGGTCATTGGAGATGTGAGAGGGAGAGGACTCGTGGTGGGAGTTGAATTATAATAATTGACAGGAAGGAGAGGACCCCTGCTAAGGCTGAAACTGCAGTCTTGTTTGGGGAACTTGGAGGTATAATTAACCAACTCTTTTCTTCAGAGAAAAGCTCTTCATTCTCATTTTACATTGACTAGTTGCAATTGCAGAGCTCTCCGTTCTTGTTGGGAAAGGTGGACTACATGGAAATGTTTTCAGAATCAAGCCACCAATGTGTTTCACCAAAGATGATGCAATGTAACTTTCTGTAGCTTCCTTTCATCCAATAGATTTTACCAGTAGCAGTTGAATCGTTATTGGAATTCCTAACTATTTGAGTTTTAATACCGATAAAAGTATTTTTAATTTAGCAGTTTATAAGTTCTAGTCCTTATAGCCATACAAAAGAAACAAGCCAATTAACCAAACACAACATCAGAAGAAGACCAGAATAAACCAGTAATGGCAGCTTAAAACAGTAAAAAGAGTAATCAACATCATTTCACTGCCAGGAAACCAAACTTCAGACAAAGTAGATGGTAAATCTGTTGAAGCGCAACAGAAAAACCATCCATCAAATATCATTCAGAAAATATTTGTGATAATGTTGAATGCAATTTTGATAAGAAATCCAACTATCTGGAAATAAATCTGATAATGCAAAGTAAAAGACGAAAGCAGCCTCAGACGGCAGAAACATCAGGAAGATTTTAAGTTCGCAATAAATTAGTGTCACAAACAAAGCAGAACATTCAAATAATGGCCGCTTACGAGTTACAACACCACTAAAGTTCAATCAGCATCCTTTTGACAGTACACCAGAAACATTAAAACAGCATGTGTCCTTTCACAGTAGTCCGCTAACATAATTCGGTTCCAGGGAAGAAAATCCAGAAAGCATTGAGATGAGAGTCATCAGAATGTGTCCATGCGCCAAGTTGCCAGCTAAATCGTTAGCACGTGCAATCGAGATCAAGCGAGTCTGAAAACAAAACGAATAACATAAGAAAAGAAGCTACTTCACAATTCTTGAATACAGTGGAGAACGGCAGCTCATAGGGCATGAATCTAGCTGATAAATTGCCATGAGCGTAAGGCTTCATGGGTTTCTTATATATGTTTTAAAAAAACATTTCCCTCCATCTATGCCCAGAAATGGAGTAAAAAGCCTTTATTTTCCTGTGGAGTATTTCCTACCAAAGCAAGAAGAAACCTACTGTGCTGAATTTGCATAAGCATCAGCCATCATTTTACCACTGGAGGGACATAGGGAAGCAAAAGAGAATCGTTCCAAGTTGTTCCAATAACCTTATTGGCAGTAAAGCAAGAATCTCCTCAGTTTAGTTTAAAAGAGTGTTGGTAGAAACTACTGACTAAGCTCATGGGTCTGGAGTTACATCACCTTTCCTTAAAGAAGATTCCAACGTCCAAGTTTGACGTGCAGTCCATGCGCTTCTGATGCACAAGTTGTGCGTACTCTTTGCACCCGGTATACGCTGAACTGTAAAATGCAATGAATATTTACATGAATAAAAATAATAATAACATAGCCATATGTTATTTCTACATGTGAATAAATAATGTAAGATCCTTTTTTTTTTTTTTTTTTCTTTTGAAATAAAAAAGTTAGTTATGCTTCACCTATAAATCAAATATTGAAACCAAACCGAAATAATTTCGTGAATTTAATCCAACTTACTAACCTCTTCTTATTGGTGGCTTGTATATTTCTGAATGTGGGGACCAGCTATCTAAAATTTCATATGGTATTTTTTTGTCCATTTCATCATGTTCCACGCAGCAATGGAGATGGCACCTCAAGCAGCCATTTATAATTTGATATCTCTGGTCTCTGTCCACTCTTGCATCTGTTCTCGTATAATTATCTTTAGCGTACAACAATCTGACTCCACAATTTTTCAACTTGGCTTTTCTTCTGCAAGTCTTACTTCCATGCTCAACAAAGAACTCCATGTAGCCCTTGCTATTCGAACTGAGAGTAAGCAATTCCAAGGCCATGATTTCATAATCATATCCTAAGAATACATGATCTGATTGAATAACCACATGCCCATCATCATTAAACAAACAGCCAGTGGAAACGATCTTCTCGTCAACAACAAGTAAACAACGAACTTGCAAAGCTTCAGCCTCTTCATAGTCTCGGAATGATGCAACAGCGCAAAAAGCAAAACCAATTAAGTCATCATTGAGCCAATTAGATGGAAACTCTATATAACCATTCTGACTTGTAAAGGTAAACCAATCTGGAATTTTGCTTCCAGGGTAACGTAAAGAAGCCTTTGGCAGGCTATATGCCTTTGGCTTGTATATATCTGAATGCGGGGACCAGCTATCTAAAATTTCATATGGTTTATTTTCCTCCATTTCATCATGTTCCACGCAGCAATGGGGATAGCACCTCCAGCAGCCATTTGTAATTGGAAATCTCAGGTCTCTGTCCGCTCTTGCATCTGTTCCCGTATAATTATCTTTGGCGTACAACAATCTGACTCCACAATTTTTCAACTTGGTTTTACTTCTACAAGTCTTACTTCCATGCTTAACAAAGAACTCCATGTAGCCCTTGCTATTCGAACTGAGAGTAAGCAATTTCAAGGCCATGATTTCATAATCATATCCTAAGAATACATGATCTGATTCAATAACCTCATGCCCATGAACATTAGACAAATAGCTAGTGGAAACGATCTTCTCGTCAACAACAAGAAAACAACCAACTCGCAAAGCTTCAGCCTCTTCATAGTCTCGGAATGATGCAACAGCCCAGAAAGCAAAACCAATTAAGTCATTATTGAGCCAATTTGATGGAAACTCTATATAACCATTCTGACTTGTAAAGATAAACCAATCTGGAATTTTGCTTCCAGGGTAACATAAAGAAGCCTTTGGCAGGTTAACCCTTGATAGCGATGCTGTGTTTCCCTGTGCCAAGAAAATCATCAACTTCTAACCACCTTAATTTTAAATATTCTATAACATTTTATTTATTAAAGTAAATAAATTTTTATATTATATAATATGAAAAAGAGAGAGACGGAGAGATAGACTTACTTCAGAGCTAAACCATAGATCTGCATTTCTCTCAATATTCAGCAGAGTATCTGTCAAATTTAGTTTCAGATTGCAACAATTGATGAAGCTAATTTCCTCGTTGTCAGTCCCCATACTTAGGCATTGGGTTGGTAAACCTGAAACCATTTCCAGTGATGTGCAACCCTTCGCTTCTATACGTAGTAACTTATCTGGAAGTTGCGGTAAGGATTTCAGCCTCTGGCAATTGCTTAAATCAAGCTCATACAACTTAGAGAGGTCCTTGATACTCTCTGGCAGACTCTCAAAATTGTTTCCGCCAAGATGTAAAGATGTCAGTGAGCGTAATTCGCTAAGATTTTCGGGTAAAACTTCGATACAGCAGTCTTCCAGATTTAGCTGCTCCAGTTTGTGGCAGGCCGGTAACTGCGACAGTAGGGAAACCGGCAGAAGCCCACATCTCAGGAAAGATAATTTCTTAAAGTTGTTCAAACATGTTAAAGACATTGACAGTGTATCTGTTATACCAATTCCCTCCACTTCAAGTTCCTCCAGTGCTCTGAAATTTTTCAGGCCGTTAGGCAATTTGTCAAGTTTTGAAGAACCCGAAAGATAAAGACATTGAAGAGATTTAATGTCACAAATACTCTCTGGCAGACTCTCTAGTCTTAAACAATTTTTAAGACTCAATTTGACCAGTGTAGACAGATGCTCTAATGGCGGCAATTCTTCAATTGCAGTTCCATCTAAATATAATTCTTCTACACTACTAGGTATGCATGGAACTGTTTTGATCTTTGAACAATTGGAGAGAATAAGTATTCGAAGATTTTCTGGTTCACCAATGCTCTTTGGGAGACTCTCCAGCTTTAAACAATCTTCAAGACTCAATATTTTTAAGCTGGAAAGATGCTTTAATGACGGCAATTCTTTTATTGCAGTTCCATCTAAATATAACTCTTCTACTGTATTGGGGATATATGGAACTGTTTTGAGATTTGAACACTGGGAAAGAATAAGTTTTCGAAGAGCTTTCCAATGAGAATTGATTGGAAGACTTTCAAAGCCTTCACATCCTCGTAGATTCAAGATGACAAGCTCATTGAGATGCTGGATAGATGAGAAATCCCCATACAAATTTGTACAACCTTGTAGAATCAAGCTCTTAAGATTTGGACATAATGAGAGATCTGGCATTTCGAGTAGATGTTTAGAGTGACTAAGGTCCATATGTTTCAAATTATCAAGATTCTGTAACAAAAGAACAAATTGAATATATTAAAAAAAATTGAAATAACATTTAAATATTTACAATTTAAAGCACAAAATGGTAATATAAAAATCAACAAATACCTTGACATCAGTCCAAAGTCGTATAACGTTGCTATAAGTCATGCAGAGTGCAACAAGTTTCTCTGGATCAAAATTTCGTGGCAATGATTTGGCAGTATAATTAAACCAACAAAGGCACCTTAGCTCAGAGAAATCATATTGAAGGTCTTCAAAACCATACACCTTGTTACCATGCATGAAGCCGTAGACTTCCAAGAACCTTAGGTTATGCATCTTGTTGAAAGCTTTAGGATGTAAATGTATCTTTCTTGCTTTAGACATATCCAAGCTTATGCTTCGAATAGCTCCTTTCCCCTAAAAATCAAGAGCACATTGATGATAAATTAGTTTGAAATTTCTTAATTACATATAATCTGTCAAACAATTAAAAAAAAAAAAAAAAACTGTCCAGTACTTATATTCTCATATTAAACATTATTTTTTCAACTTTCTTTTGAAAATATGTAAATATAAGAGATCTTAGATTCCCAGCCAATTACTTTACCAGCTAACATAATTCCCAAAGATAATGGAAGGAGTATTCTGCAACCTAATCTATTATTGTTTCTCAAATATAAAGTAGAAATAAAAAGATTAGTGTTTTTGGCTCTCACCGTTTTTTTTTTCAATACTGAGCAGATTTCCTCATGATCCCACAACCTACTACATTCGCCAAGATTATTAGTTGATTCACGAACAATTTTTCTGCCCATTTCTTGAAGTAAATCATGCATTGTTATGATGTTGGATGAGGTCTTTATGATGTTGGGCGAGGTTGCTATGATGCTGGATGAGGTAGTTATAAGAGACCTTTCAATGAGAACTTTTATATAAATCCGTGAGGTGGAGCCACGGGCATCCAAGACTTCTTCTATAAGATCTCTTTCACACCCTTTAAAGAAACACGCAATATCCAAAAATACTTCCTTTTGTTTATTATCTAGCCCATCATAACTTACTTTTAATACATTATGGATATCTGTAGGAGGAGTTCTTTTCCAATTTTCTAGAGTACTTTCCCACTCTTCTCTTCTCCTATCAAATAGAAAAGAACCTAACACTTTAAGAGCAAGAGGAACACCTTTAGCATATGCTACTACCCTTGATGATAGCTCAGAATAATCTTCTATTGGACTGTTTTCTCCAAAGGCAAATCGGTTAAAAAGTTGAAAAGCGTCACCACCAAATAATCCTTCCATCTTAATTATGTGTCTAGGATCCACTCCACATTGTTTTAGTACCTGTTCATCCCTTGCCGTTATGATTATTCGACTTTCGGAGTCCAAGCAGTCAAAATCGTCCATTAAACATTTCATTTGTTCTAATTTTTTCAGATCATCAAACACAATAAGAACACGCCCAAGCCTTTTTCTTTCCAAGGTGAATCCAATATTAGAATGTTTATCCCCTAAAACTCTAGAACTAAGTCTTTGGCGCAAGTCATTTAATCCCCCTCTTTTCTCTGATTCTTCTCTAATATTTTGAATGAAGTAAGCAGCTTCAAACTGTTTATAGATTTTTTTGAATACAGCATCAGCAAGAGTTGTTTTACCTATACCCCCAATGCCCCAAATTCCTAGTCTGCGAACACCATCCGCACATAATAAGTTTTCAATCTGCTTGATTGTTGAATCTAGTCCAACTAGGTTCTTGTTGTCAATTACCAAGTACTCATCATCCAATATCTTCAAAATATTGTTGACAATATCCTGTACAAGTGATGACTCGTTCCTAAACAATAAAACAATAATAAAAGTAGATAAATGAAAAAGAAACAAGGATGACATAATTTTATTTGCTAGAACTTATCAAAGAATAGAGGACACTAGTTTTCCATCCTAGGATATGAGAATTTTATGGAATAGAGTATTAAACTACTCTACTGCCTTAATAAATTAAGGCTAAAAACAAGCAAAATGAGATTTTAGATTATAAACAAGACACATCATATACAAACTTAATAATCCAATCCAATAAAAAAGCAAAAAATAAACTAAACGAAATTGTAGATTATATTCTATTTTTATAGGTTTTCTCATGTTAGAATGATTTCCTTTATTTTTTTTATCATTTATTCGGGAAGTTATAATTATATTGATAAAAAAATAATATTAATAAATATTAAAGTTTCAATATTTATCATTATAAAAAAAAAATTGAAACATAGTAAATTAAAAAAAAGATAAAATAAAATAAAAATAAAACAAACAGCTGAAAGTAAAATTACTACATAAAAGACATTATTGATAATAAATTAACAATTACCTAGTGTTATTTGAAACAAAGCCAGAGAGGTTGCCTATGTCCGTCAAAGCAGTCTTCCATCTCTGCAACATCTCTGGATCAAACTTTAAACGCTTTTTAAGCCGAGAAAATTCTTTCCCAAAATCCCCAGTTTGCTTCCTTACATCCGATGGATCTACGTGATAAAAGACCGGAATTACAATCTGACTATACTTTTTCTTGCATTGAATAATCTTCTCAAGTTCTTTGAGACACCATCTCGAAGAACCGTACCCTTCAGAGAAAATTATAACCGAGATCTTTGACTGTTCAATTGCACTCAAAAGAGCTCGAGGAATTTCTTCTCCTCTGTTAAGTTTATCATCGATGAAAGTATTAATGTTTTCCCGGCATAAGGCGTCATTCAGATGGCTTACAAAGTTATTCCGGGTCTCCTCACCTCGGAAACTAAGAAAAACTTTGTACTTTATTTTAGGAGTAGTGGAAGAAGAAGAAGAAGAGGAAGCCATTAAGTTCCAGTGATCAGAGGCACTGGACATTAACAAAGGGCTAAACTAAAACATTACATAAGAGACTAAATAAGTTTTTATTCCACTATTTGTAGGTCTTTGATTGATTGCTGTGCCTTTTTCTATTTTATTTTTTCGCCTCTTTTCCAGGAAGACGCATGCCCTGCACAAAATTTTAAGGAGTAGGTGAGACCGTGTGAGTAATTAATTTTATTTCATAATATCACCCATGGAGGTTGAGTGGTTAATAAGAATTCTTAATGCATTCCTCAAGAGATCATAAGACAGAAATGAAATGGTTACAAGAGACTAACTCCATCATTAGCTTCAGGATTGTGAAGATTAGTTGAGATATTAACAAACTAGTTCAGATACATTCAGTCTAAAAGAAAAAAAAAGAAATTATAACATTGATTAATTCTTTAATATTTATTAAATACTTATAAAATAAAAATTTAGAATTTAAAAATAAAATATGCTTTTTGGTTAGTATATATACAACAACGATTTTAAAGTCTAGTTTACCGATCACATAATCATATATTTTATAAATAACAGCAATTATAAAAACAGTATTTACCAAACACATTCCAAATTATTTTAAACAACTTTTTTCCGCCTAAGGTTTGCCTTAATGACACTTTCCCACCCAAGTTATTATTTTGTTACTATCCAAAGTCGATTATGGTCAATTCCGATGATGAAATTTTTCTCTGTCACCATCATTTGAACCTTCGGTCTCTTTCTCTGCAAAACCTCTCTCACTTCAACATCTGATTTATCGTTGATTGCCGACCATCGCCTCGCTAGAGTTTCCTTTTTTAGCTAATTCCAGTGACGAATATAACTCATTTTAGTATATTAAAATGCTTTAGGTTTTTTTGTTTTTTTACTTTTATCTGTTTATAAGATATAAGTAAAAAGCTAAAATATTTTACTTCTATCTTAATACCAAAACATCTTAATTAATGATTGTTTTTTTGGGTAAAAAATACCCCTATTAATTTTATATAATTCTAATTTTAACAAATCCTTTATGTATTATGTACATTTAGTATTATTTTAATTTTTGTTACAATAAATTTATAAATATTATATGAAAATATAATAGTATATAGTTATCTTTAATTTATATACATCTGTTTTGTTTTAATTTTCATAAATTCGATACCTTTCACACTCTTGCAAAATTAAAGTCATTGATTAATTTGAACATTTTTTGAAGTTTCATAACTTCCAATTATTTTACCTGTCACACGTTATTTACGCCACGCTTGTGATCAACGCAACCGTGTGATAACTATTATACTTTATTTCTACTTTCTTCATTTGTTTTCCCGGAAGTTGCCTTTCCTTTTTCTATTTTATAGCGTTATCTCTTTTTCTCGGAAGTTGTCCTGCATGCTTAAAATTATAAAAACTCATCCATACAATTCATCTGGTATGTGAGAGACTCATTCATCAATTTATTGAATCAATGCTTGATTAATTCCAAATGATTTCACATGTCTTACATTTATACAAACAGGTTGTAAGCAAGGTTAGTGAGTAAGTTAAGCTAACAACTTCTAACGTTGACTTTTGCTAGTGTAATGTACTAATGACTTTACACACTAACATTTGCTACAATAACAGCCACTAAAATTTTTAACTATGTATTTGGTTCAAAGAATGTTGTATTACCAGAAATGTTATATTAATGGAAATATAAATTACCTACGGATGAGCATGGATAGCGAGTAGAACCGGAACCTATGGGTAGAACCGGAATTGGAACCAAAACCGACACTGTGCGGGTAGGTTCTGGTTTCATTTTTTTGAAACAAACATTGTGCGGTTCCGGTTCTGGTTCCTACGCGTGAAGGAAACGGAACCAAAACCTGGAAAAAAAGAACCTGCAGCTTGGAACCTACTCAGAACCTATAGTAGGTACCTTGTTTTGGAACCTGGGCTGAAATGAAATATCTATAAAAAATGGTAAGGGTGTTCAAAAGAATCGATAGGAAGCCGGAAGCAGGCGGGTACAGGGTTTGTTCGGTTCCTACCCAGCCCGGCCATCAAGGTAGGTTAGGTTCCAAATTTTTGGGCCTATTCTTGTACTAGAATTCTGGTTCCGATTCTTATAGTTAGGAATCGGAACCGAGAACCGAGACTAATATAAAATAAAATTAAAGAGTAGGAAGTTAATAAAAACTTTTGTAGAAAAAGTAATGTGAATACATTTATATTTATATTTCATAACATTTAAAGCAAGTTAGTTTGACTTTTGAGAATCTATCTTTACAAAGTAATAGAGTTTGCAATTTTGAATTCAAAATTTATAATTTTATTTTTGTTAACAAGTTCTAGGTGAGGGGGTAATTATAAGTTTTTAAGGGGTTTTTTGCCATTTTAAAAACTTTAGGGGGCCCTTAAATTTTACAAGGTACCCAAAACCGGAACCAGAACTGTTGTTACAGGTTTCGGTTCTAGGTACCTAGGAACCGGAATTATCGATTCCAGTCCTGGTTCCAAATTTCAAGGAATCGTTGGTTCCGGTTTCGGTTCTGATTCCTTCAAAAAATACAGGGTACCCAAAAGAACACCCCTGAAAAATGGGGGGTTTATTGAATTTTACATATAAAAAAATTTAAAATGGAAAAAGTTAAATTTTTTCCATTTTAAATTTTTACAATAACTTAATTAAATAAATATATAATTATACTTATTACATATAAACTACACCATATAAAAAACTTGAATATATTATAATATATTAATATTAAAGTTTTGATTTATTAAGTGTATAATTGGAATTATGACCAATTAAAAGTGTTTTAATGTTATTAAAAGAATTATTTTTGAATAAAATAGTATATATGATTGAATAATAATATAATTATTAGTTATTTACTTCAATTATCAAGTTCTAAGTATATCATTAGATTATAGTTAAATGATTACTTAATTAATTATAAGTTTATAATATTATATTAGTAACTTAGTACATTACTTAATTAAATAATTAGAAATTTAATTAATTATAACATTACATTATAGATTTATAATATGATTACTTAATTAATTATAACATTACATTATAAACAAATGATTATTTAATTAATTATAACATTCCAGTATAAACATTAGTACAATATTTAATTAAATGATTAGAAATTTAATTAAATATAATATTACATTAAAGATTTATAATATGATCACTTAATTCATTATAACATTACATTTTAGTATGATTACATAATTAATTATAACATTACATAATTAAATTATTACTTAATTAATTATGGCATCATATTATAAACATTAATAATTTACTACATTAGCATAATACTTAATTAAATTATTAGAAATTTAATTAATTATAACATTATATTATAAATTTATAATATAATTACTTAATTAATTATAACATTACGTTATAAACAAATTATTACTTAATTAATTATAATATTCCATTATGAACATTAGTACAATACTTAATTAAATTATTAGAAATTTAATTAATTATAATATTACATTAAAGATTTATAATATGATTATTTAATTCATTATAATATTACATTATAGTTTGATCATGTAATTAATTATTATATTATACAATTAAATGATTATTTAATTAATTATGACATTCTATTATAAACATTAGTAATTTCCTCCATTAGCATAATACTTAATTAAAATGATTAGAAATTTAATTAATTATATCATTACATTATAAATTTATAGTATGATTACTTAATTAATTATAACATTACGTTATAAACAAATGATTACTTAATTAAATGGTTACTTAATTAATTATAACGCTCTATTATAAACATTTACAAAATACTTAATTAAATGATTAGAAATTTAATTAATTAAAATATTACATTATAATTACTTAATTACTTAATTGATTAAAACATTACATTATATTATAATCACTTATTTAATTATAACATTACATAGTTAAATGATTACTTAATTAATTTTAAATTTATAAAATTACATTATAAACATTAGTAATTTATTACATTAGTACATTATTCAATTAAATGATTAAAATTTTAATTAATTATAACATTACATTATAGATTTATAATAAGATTACTTAATTAATTATAATATTCTATTATAAACATTAGTACAATACTTAATTAAATGATTAGAAATTTAATTAATTATAATATTAAATTATAGATTTATAGTATGATTGTTTAATTAATTGTTTATATTTTGGTTTTGATTGAAGAATTTTATGTGAATCGTAATGAATTGATTGAATTCAAGTGTTGCATACAGATTAGAGGATTTATGAGTCACATTGGACATAAACGAATGAGTAATCAAAATTTGCTAGGAGTGTATTTGTAAACTTATAAGGTATTTTTGTCATTTTTTAAACTAATAAGGGGTAATTGATTTTTAATAGGGTACTCGAGAAAGGAACCTAAACCTGCATTTTAGGTTCCGGTTCCTTGAATTTAAATTGGTTTTTAACTCATATTGAGTTCTTAATTTATTTTTTTAATAAGATTATTATTATTAAATATGAGCTAATTAAAAATTTTGAACAAAATTATTTTTTCTCAGTTTTTAAAAAGGTAAGATCTCATATATTAACTTTACCAAAGTTCTATAATAAGAATTTTTATTTTATCAATTTGTCAATTTATCGCTTTGCTGTGGTTTCTCGGTTGTCATTTTTCATCAATTCCTCCAAGCATTTATTTTATGGTTCAACCTATATTAGGATTTTAACTCTTGACACAAAACTCAATCTCTCACATATATTATAACGTATCATCAATTCCAGTAAATTTATTTTTTAATTTGAATCGAATCAATTTGCTAAATTTTTTAACAAATGAAGATCAAGTCGAATATTTGATTGTCATAAGCCTAGAGTTTCAACACAGCATAACATTTCGTGCAGCAGTCCAATATCACCATTAGTGAGGTTAAGCTAAAACATTCATCGGGTCAAGGTTAACTGGTTTCTGTAGACGTAAAAATCTACTTGTACAGAAGAAGGGACTGATCCTGTGAGGTTGAGGCCACTAGTGATCTACTGTATCTGCACACGTAAAGAAACAAACGTGAAGCGATGGAAAACACCGAGGTAGTGTTTGCCATAGGCACTCAAACGCTCAAGTCAACAAGGCTGAAAGAGGCTGATTTAGTGAGGGCTGGGAGTAGAGAGGTTACTAGAAGTCTAGTCGGGCACTGTGACTATGGCTGTAGTGTGAAGTTCTCAAGTGGAAATTCTGGGGTCTAAAGGTGTAATGTAATCTCCTTGTGAGAGGGTTGGTCTCTGTTTAAATAGTGACTGTCTGGCCTCCCAATCCTAGTAAGATTGAGAGTTCTCATAATAATCCGTTTTCTCCATGAGTGTATCCTTGGGCCCCATTTGTAAGAATCAGCATGCAAGAAGAGTGGTGGAGATGGAGAATGAAAGCATGAAAACGTGGATTCAAAAACCGTTTTTTAAACAAAGCATGGAAATGAGATTATACCTTCTCCTTTGCTTTGGATTGATGAAGATTAGCCCCAAAAAGATGAGACCTCCACACTTTAACACCACCTTGAGAGGTTTAGAGAGTGGTCGTGGCTTTTAGAGAGAGTTTTAGTTTTGCTTTGAGTGAACAATGTGTGTTATGAACAAAAATGCAACCTTTTGCATTTATATATACTTGGACAATTTTGCAATTATGTATTTTTCACTTCCAAGCCCAATAAAATCTTATTTTATAAAGGGACCCCACGAATTTATTATGCTACCCTTTGAATAACCAATATTATTCAAGGACCCATGTAAACTAAACTAGTTTACATTAACAACCTTTTTACCCTTTAAATATTAAAAGGTTATTTTTGTTCATCTCATTAATCTTAACACTTTAAGATATAATAATTAAATATAATTAATTATTGCTTGACCATTTTAACCCTTAAAATGTCACAAACAATTTTCTATGTAACTATTACCATAGAAATCCCGTTATTACCCTCGGAAGGTGTTAGCCCTCTTCGGATAATCATTTCTCTCTCTCATCCTTCTCTAACTTCTCAAGGCTATTGGTGTGACCATGTAGGTCCGCCGTGGATTAGCCGTGAGCCGGTTCTGGATGAATCTGAAAACCTGTCCGGAGGCCCAACGACTATGGTAAACATCTAGCAATGTGTCATAGTCCCTAAACCAAGATGAAGAAATACTTCATCGAACCCATTTCAGATCATACGTACCATGCAGGTAAAGTCCCTCCATTGAGATATCCTGATCGAGCATGGATTAATGGAACGTCAAAATCCTAAACTCGATCTTCTACCGAATCATCGATCAATATGTTTGGAACTCGTCATCACAAACTTGCTTTTGTATGACTAATAATAGACTCTGGCCAGAGATTCTGTTTTCTGACATTTATCAATGTTCGTCTAGGAACTCGAATCCGGATGAAGTCAGTGGTACTCCCGATCCTATATTTCTGAGTCAATGGATCCCCTATTGACCATCGTTCGTTTCCGCATATGAACAACGCATGACCAAATAGGCTTTATTGTACGAAACATGATTAGTCTTGTACTTATACACCATATGAACCATACGCATCCATATCGGATCCGACTACAATGTCTCAGGTCAAAGGACTATATCGTGCACTGATATAACCAAACGATAAATCATTGACTACATGCTTTTCCAAGTGATTTGTCGTTATTCGGTCACGTTCGAAAAACAGTTCACCAACCGTTAATCCATACCAATGCCCTAGTGACATGACTATCATCATCATCCATACTTATATCAACTCATGATATCTTTCGAAAGCATCCGATATGCCTACTGTGCAATATAGTTGCCCAAATTATATTGCTTCTATAGGGAACCCTTTTCGATAATTCATTTACCGATTAAATGAATCATCTGGACAATTCATATATATACTTTATTTTAAATTCATGACTGAATAAAGGAAGCAATTTATATATATGAATTGAAGAATTCTTTCCTCCATTATTTATGATATATATAGATACAAGACAAAATGCTCTGAAACCGACAACATGAATGGTTTCTAGGGCATACACTAATATACACTAACAAACTCCCACTTGCACTAAAGCCATTCGATGTTGTATCCAATACCCATCTTCTCAAGATGATGGTCCATTTGCTTCAGTGTCATCACCTTAGTCAGTGGATCAGCTACATTTTCTGCTGAAGGAGTCTTCAGAATTATAATCTCTCCAGCTCCAACGAATTCTCTCAAAATGTGATACTTACACTGAATGTGTTTGGATTTTTGGTGTACCCTTGGTTCCTTTGCCTGTGCAATAGCTTCAGTATTGTCACAGAACATGCTTATCGGGTAAGCCATGTTTGGAACCACACTAAGTTCAATTATGAACTTTCGCATCCAAACACCTCTTGTTGCTTAACCGAAGCGGGCAATGTATTCACGTAGTGGGAGTGTGGTTATGCTGTTTGGAACTTTTCCAACTAACGACACCTCCATTACATATAAAAATGTACCAGGCGTAGACTTTCTATCATCAATATCGATTGGAAATCGAATCAGTATCCTTGAATGTTTAACTCGGAACATCCATAACGCAGAACTAGATCCTTAGTTCTTCTCAAGTACTTAAGGATCGATTTTACAACCGACCAATGTTTCTCCCCTGGGTTTGACTGATATCTACTCGTAACACTTACAGCATAAGCTATATCAGGTCTTGTACATAGCATTGCGTACATTAAGCTGCATACGGCAGACGCATAAGGCACATTACACATCCGTTGCCGCTCTTCATCGGTCTTTGGACCCATCTCCTTAGAAAGATGAAGGTCGTGGGTGAAGGGCAAGAGACCTCTCTTAAAGTTCTCCATGCTAAATCTTTTTAGCATTTTCTCTATGTACAATTTCTGGGATAATCCAATTACCCTTTTCGTTCTATCTTTATAGACACGAATGCTAAGGACATAGGTCACTTCTCCTAAGTCTTTCATCGAGAAGGTTTTGGACAACCAAACCTTAACCTCTGTCATCATGCCTATATCATTTCCCATCAAAAGAATGTCATCTACATATAATATGAGAAATGTGATGGCATGATCTTTAACCCATTTGTATACACATGGCTCATCCGGATTCTTGACAAAACCAAATGATTTGATTATGTCGTCAAATCGAATGTTCTAGCTTCTTGAAGATTGCTTCAATCCATAAATGGATTGATGCAATTTGCACACCTTATGCCTTTCAGCAGAGGATACAAAACCTATCGGTTGTTCTATGTAGATGTTTTCCTTAATAAACCCATTGAGGAAAGTTGTTTTGACATCCATCTACCAAATTTCATAATCATGGTATGTTGCAATGGCTAGCATTATACGGATGGATTTAATCATAGCTACGGGCGAGAAGGTTTCCTCATAATCCAATCCTTGTTTCTGAGTATAACCTTTCGCCACCAATCGAGCTTTGAAGGTCTCTACCTCCCCATCCTTGCCAACTTTTCTCTTGTAGACCCATTTACAACCTATAGAACTATTCCCTCTGGTGGATCCACAAGCGACCATACTTGATTGGCATGCATTGATTTTATCTCAGAATCCATCCCTTCCAGCCATTTTCCTGAATCTCTATCCAATATTGCTTTGTACTTCAGGATCATTACCATGATCATCTACTCCCACTAAGTAAGATTCAAAATCTTGCTCATATAGGAACCCATATCTCTTTGGAGGTTTTGATATTCTAGAAGACTTTCGTACTGGAACCATAGTATCTGATACTGAAGTTCGCTGAGTGGACGTTCCATCTTCAGCAATCTCGGTTCTTGGCTCCTCAAACTCTTCCTTGAGTTCAATATTTCTTCCAACACTGCCTTCCTCCAAGAACTTGTTATCGAGGAAGCGCGCATTTCTATTGATCCAAACTCTTTGATCACTTGGGAAGTAAAAGTAATATCCTAAACTATCTTTAGGATATCCAATGAACCGACCCTTCTCGGATTTAACATCCAACTTATCAGATTTAACCAATTTAACATAAGCTGGGCATCCCCAAATCTTCATATAATTCAGACTTGGACGTTTTCCATATCATATCTCATACGGTGTTTTACGGACAATTTTAGGCGGGACCACCCTATTAAGGATGTGCAGCGATGAGAGGCGTACCCCACAGAGACATTGGTAAGTCTGTAAAACTCACAATCGATCGTACCATATCCAATAAGGTACGATTTCTCCTTTCAGACACTCCATTGAGCTGGGGTGTATAAGGAGGAGTCAACTATGAGATGATCCCATTTTCTTTCAAGAGCTCTTGAAACTCTGTACTCAAGTATTCACCCCCACGATCTGATCGTAGTATTTTAATACTTTTTCCAGTTTGATCTTCTACTTCATTCTTGAATTCTCTGAATTTTTCAGGATTCAGATTTGTATTTCATTAAATACAAATACCCATATCGTGACATATCATCTGTAAAAGTAATGAAGTATTCAAATCCTCCCCTAGCTAAAGTACTAAATGGTCCACATACATCTGTATGTATGAGTTCTAATAGTTCTTTAGCTCACTCTCCTTTACTCTTAAAGGGAGATTTGGTCATCTTTCCTTGGAGACATGATTCACAGGTTGGATAAGGTTTAGAACCCAATGAGTTTAGGATCCCACTTTCTCCAAGCTGTACTAATCTTCTCTCTCCTATATGACCCAATCTATAATGCCATAGAATTTTAGGATTTGATTCAGATCGAGTTCTTTTATTAGAAATGGTATTGATTGAAGCATAGTCATTCAATTCTAAGACATACAAACCATTTGTATTCACAGCTTCACCAACTAAAACATTTCCAAAATGTATTGAACATTGCATTTCCATTACAGTACATAATAACCTGCTTTACACAAAGCAGAAATAGAAATGATGTTTCTAGTGGCTTTTTCAAAGTACAATACTTTAAACAAATTCAAAACATGTCCTGAAGGTAATCTCAGTGGGCAAGTCCCCATGGCCTCGACTGTAACTTGTGCCCCATTTGCCATCCTCAAAATGATCTTACCCTTTGTCACCTCAGAACTATTCTGAAGTACTTGCAAAGACATACAAACATGAGATGTTACTGCTGAGTCTAATATCCAGGAATGACTATCTGAATTAACACTTAATTCATATTCAATCATAAGACATTGGTTCATGCCTGCTTTTTCCTTTGCCTTTCTTCAGACTGTTCAGGTATTGAGGACAGTTCCTCTTCCAATGTCCATCTTCTCCACAATGGAAACATTTTCCCTTTGCATTGGCCTTCTCTGCCTTTGCCGTTGGCTTCTTGAAGTTCTTATTCTTGGGTCCAAATTTTGGACCTTTTTTGGTAGCACTTTGGGCCTTTTATTGGCCCTGCTAGTGGAGGCGGCAAAGACATCCTCATATCCTTTCCCTTTCACACTTTGTCTGTGAAATTCTTTAAGCTCATTTAGCAATTCAGAGAGGTTTCTCTTAATCCTATTGAGATTGTACTTAGTTATAAACGGTTTATAACTTGGAGGAAGGGATTGTAGAATCAAATTCACTTTGAGGCGGTCTGGCATGACCACCCCATATCCATCCAGTCGATCTAATCCATTGATCATTTTAAGAGTATGATCAACTGGAGGTACCCCTTCCCTCAACTTCATGCTAAAGAGGGATGCACACAATTCATACTCAACCACTCTTGGATTCTTGCTATACAACTCTTATAGAGCTATGAGGATATCATAAGCATTTGAAACCTTTTCATGCTTAGTTTGAAGTTCTCTATTCATGGAGGCTAGCATGTAATTTTTAGCCCTCTGGCTATCCTCTATCAACTTTTCAAGAGCATCAAGCTCAGCTTATGGAGCATCCGGTCCAATATCAAGTGGAAGAGATGCTTCCAGGACATAGGCAATTCTTTCAAAATCTAGAACAATTCTAAGATTTCTTAGCCAATCTTTTAGGTTGGGTCTGGTTAACATGTTATTGTCCATTATCCTTAGGAGAACATTGTTGGCCATTTTTCGATTATTTATCACAAAGATGAAACTGTAAATAAAAGTAATTTTATTAGTGTCTTGTAATCTTTTAAACTTTTAATGCATAATCAAATTAGCTCCCACTATTTTATTCGAGTCCTACACTCCCTTAAATAGGATCCGGAAATTTTCGTTGGATTAAATTTCTTAGTGGGGAATCAATTTCATATCAAATTCAATTAACCTCACATAATAGAATTCTTGGTTAATCAAGTCTAATAAGTAGGAAACTCTTTTCCTTTTAGATCACTATATAAGATTTGATTCATATTCCTTGTCCTAGCTTTGGATACCTCACATAATAGAATTCTTGGTACCCTAGGCTAGTTAAATCTGAACCATTGTGCTTTCTTAGGATGACATTTACATCATGTCCTCACATAATAGAAGTCTTGGTCAAGGTGAAAATATCAATCTAATTGGTCAAGGTGAAAATATCAATCTAAGAACAAGATCAACTTAATTCTATGATATGAAGATTATATCCCTCACATAATAGAAATCTTGGGATATTAAAATTTATATCAAAGAATTTAGTTATCCCACAATGGGAGACTTGGATTTAATAATTTTTAAATTGGGGAGATTTAGGTTTAATTTTAGTTAATTCATTTTAGCATGCCATGTTTAATTAACAATTCATACATATCACATATATGCATAAATTAAAGCATGTGGGTTGACCATGAGGCTTTTCGAAAATACATCCTAAAGGCAAACTATTTACCCTAATATTATATCTTCGATTGGATCGTCATCCGGATGCTCTTCGGTTCCTGTCTAGCCGATTCAATTACAAATTGGATCTTAGGCACGCAGGCCCGATTAAAATAAATAAATAAAATTTAATTATTACAAGCCATTTAATAAAAGAATATTACAAACACTTTTGAATATTTTAAAAACCAAATGGCGCCCATGATCAACCCTCTAATCTAATATTCATTCATCACATAAATAAATATTAAACATTCATACCAAATATAATAAACAATTATTTAAAGACATGAATATAAACAATTATTTAAAGTATATATACATATATAAATATATCTCATATATTAATAGATATTATATATATGCATGTGGTAATTTAATTATAACTTTGGGCCATGCAACAATTACACATTTCATAGGAATCATTACACAAACACTTTTGTCATATTCCAAACAAAAATATATATTATTTAACTATTATCATCATTTCAATACTTTTCACAAAAGTCATGCATGGCATAGATAAATGGGATATATTACTCCAAGAGTAATCATTCTATGACACAAGTTACTTTTAACTAAAGTAATACTTTTTATGACACATTTGTCTTCTCAAAGACAATCATGTCATCTTGCATCATCAATTTTTGAAACTATTCAAACAACCAAATTATTATATTTCAAAAATATAATAATTTATGCCATGCAATGATGCATTATAAGATAATTTAATCAAATTAAACATCCTACATTAAAATTACCACTATCATACATACATAATATAACATTCATCATATGAATTAATAATCCATAACTTTATGCTAACATCAAATTCCACCACTAAACACTTGCAACATTTGCATACACTTCATGCAAAAATATACTTTAATCAAATTAAAGATAACACATTTAGCATGTTAAAGCATAAATCATTTAATCAAAGTAATGGAAATGAACATGCATGAACATTTTTGCCAAATAAATCATCATGCAACAACCATCATCCAAGCATACATTTTGACCCTTTATGGAACAACTTCCAAAACACATTACAAACTCATTTGAATAAAGCAAGAATCAAATGAATAAAAAAAAAAAAAATGCATGGCCGAATCTAGCAAGAAAATTTCTATGCACTTATCAAGGCATGCATGAACACTTTTGTCACCATAAAATATATATATATATATATATATATATATATATATATATATATATATATATATATATATATATATATATATATATATATATATATATATATAATGATTCTTGCATGCTTCAAATTAAAAATAAAAAACATCTATATACATTTTATGTCATGGCCGAATCTCATTCCAAGGAAAAAACAATAAACATTTTATTATCTTATTACTAGGCCAAAACAAGAACATGCATGTCACTTTCATACATGATTAACACAAGAACACTTGGAAAATGTCATTTTTGCTTATAAATTCGACATGCAAGGAGCTTTTAGCTCTGATACCATTTGTAAGAATCAGCATGCAAGAAGAGTGGTGGAGATGGAGAATGAAAGCATGGATTCAAAAACCGTTTTTTAAACAGAGCATGGAAATGAGATTATATCTTCTCCTTTGCTTTGGATTGATGAAGATTAGCCCCAAAAAGATGAGACCTCCACACTTTAACACCACCTTGAGAGGTTTAGAGAGTGGTCGTGGCTTTTTGAGAGAGTTTTAGTTTTGCTTTGAGTGAACAATGTGTGTTATGAACAAAAATGCAACCTTTTGCATTTATATATACTTGGGCAATTTTGTAATTATTTATTTTTCACTTCCAAGCCCAATAAAATCTTATTTTATAAAGGGAACCCACGAATTTATTATGCTACCCTTTGAATAATCAATATTATTCAAGGGCCCATGTAAACTAAACTAGTTTACATTAACAACCCATAAATTTACCCTTTTTACCCTTTAACTATTAAAAGGTTATTTTTGTTCATCTCATTAATCTTAACACTTTAAGATATAATAATTAAATATAATTAATTATTGCTTGACCATTTTAACCCTTAAAATGTCACAAACAATTTTCTATGTAACTACTACCATAGAAATCCCGTTATTACCCTCGAAAGGTGCTAGCCCTCTTCGGATAATCATTTCTCTCTCTCATCCTTCTCTAACTTCTCAAGGCTATTGGTGTGACCATGTAAGTCCACCGTGGATTAGCTGTGAGCCGGTTCTGGATGAATCTGGAAACCTGTCCGGAGGCCCAACGACTATGGTAAACATCTAGCAATGTGCCATAGTCCCTAAACCACGATGAAGAAATACTTCACCGAACCCATTTCAGATCATACGTACCATGCAGGTAAAGTCCCTCCATTGAGATATCCTGATCGAGCACGGATTCATGGAATGTCAAAATCTTAAACTTGATCTTCTACCGAATCATCGATCAATATGTTCGGAACTCGTCATCACAAACTTGCTTTTGTATGACTAATAATAGACTCTGGCCAGAGATTCTGGTTTCGACATTTATCGATGTTCGTCTAGGAACTCAAATCTGGATGGAGTCAGCGATACTCCCGATCCTATATTTCAAAGTCAATGGATCCCCTCTTGACCATCGTTCGTTTCCACATATGAACAACGCATGACCAAATAGGCTTTATTGTACGAAACATGATTAGTCTGGTACTTATACACTGTATGAACCATACGCATCTATATCCAATCCGACTACAATGTCTCAGGTCAAAGGACTATATCGTGCACTGATATAACCAAACGATAAATTATTGACTACATGCTTTTCCAAGTGATTTGTCGTTATTCGGTCACGTTCGAAAAACAGTTCACCAACCGTTAATCCATACCAATGCCCCAGTGACATGACTATCATCGTCATCCATACTTATATCAACTCATGATTTCTTTAGAAAGCATCCGATATGCCTACTGTGCAATATAGTTGCCCAAATTATATTGCTTCTGTAGGGAACCCTTTTCGATAATTCATTTACCGATTAAATGAATCATCTGGACAATTCATATACATACTTTATTTTAAATGCATGACTGAATAAAGGAAGCAATTTATATATATGAATTGAGGCCTAATTCATCAAGCTAATCTCTCACTAGTGGACGAGAGAGCTGGTCGGCATACACTTTTCCATTACTTTCCTAGGAAGAGAACATGACCAGAGCAAGATAATTTCTGTTATGCCTGAAAAAGTAGGGCTGACGTTGGGCCTTGTCAGCATAGGCGGTCAGAGCTTAAGAAGGTTCCACAGCCATTCAGATACAGCCATGTCACATGCTAACGTGAGTAGCATGCTCCTGTTAGTGCAGTGGGTGTGTGCCAGATTGGCAAAAGGCTGGAAACGGTACATGTGTCCAATCCCTGAACAAGTCAAGGAAATCACTTGGGCAGGTGAGCAACGGGACAAAAAGAAGGATTTGCACGGCAATCTGACCCACTCACAGATTTAGTAATCATTACCTTAATCCATCCCACTATAAATAGAGGGCTCATGTCCCGTTTGTGGAATTAGCTAATTTCACTCTAGAATAGCATATTCTCTCTCTCTCTCTCTTGTATTCACTTGTACTCTCAAAGCTATAAATCAGCTCGCTAAACGCGACCTGATCTTATATATTAATACAACATCAGTGGACGTAGGATTCGCTTGTTTAAGCATCCGAACCATTTTAAACATTGTTCTTCATCCTTTACTCAGTTCAATTACCCCATATACACATGTGTCTTCTGGGTCCGCTCAGCATTTCCCATGTGCGATTAGTTGGTGTCAAAATCAAGCATCAACAGTTTGACACTAGAAGGAGGGCCTGATTTAGTACTTGTTCATCATCAGGATAATCTTTGACTAATCGGTCCCACTACAACAAATGGCTCACTGATTTGAATCTGAGTGAACCAATCATGGTGATGAGGAGATCTCCCAGGTACAAGAGGACACTTCTCCCGAGGTGCCCTCAGTC
Source organism: Pistacia atlantica (assembly GCA_026229545.1). Taxonomy (NCBI): domain Eukaryota; kingdom Viridiplantae; phylum Streptophyta; class Magnoliopsida; order Sapindales; family Anacardiaceae; genus Pistacia; species Pistacia atlantica. The sequence goes on from CM047901.1 coordinate 2,402,174, forward strand.
CCATAAAATACCGTGGGGGGATATCCCTTCAAGCTCACGGCTTAACTAAGTTGTCATGAGTTACTTGGAGAGGTTCAACAATACTCTCCAAATGGTTAGCCAAAGGCTAGACTGGTTGGATCGAGACGTGCCACCCGAGTCGAATGAGGCCATACCACCACCAAAAATGCTTGTAGGTCGTATGAAAGCGCGAAAAAGGGCAATAGACCATGCCGCGCATCAAAGAAAGGAAAAGTAAGTGGCGCATAGCGGGCTTTAAGGCTCCGAGGGGCCAGCGAACACCGAATGTGCCCCGGGTAGAATACCTGTGGCATTAAGGCTCGGTGACATGTCGCGACTTGAGCCGTCCCGTGCTACGTCACGAGAGCACTCCCCTAAAAGTGCAAGGCAGGAAGCTTCCCATTATCACCAAAATTACGATTCCGATCGTCATCGTGTAGGAAGTTCCCACTGTCTGCGGGTCGGTTTGTACCACCGCGGAGGTCAGGAAGGTTCCCTGAACCATGCAATGCTATCATACGACTCTAGCCAGTGTGTGTCGAGATTGGCCAGAATTGTCGGTCGAGGCGAGGAAGAATCTGACCTATGGTCTTTCTTCAACCGCAACCATGAGGGTCGAACCCACGTTGCGGAAAGTGACCCCAAGTAGCTCCACTACCTTAGATTGAGGAGCTGCAGTGAGCTCTGGATCAACCAAAGGCTTAACGAGATGAGCAAGGGCAGGTCGTAGAGGCGTCTCCCTTTTCTCCGGAAGTGTTAGCCGTCCCTCTCCCATCTAGATTCAGAATGCCCGATATGCGAGCATTCCATGGAAATTTTGATCTGTAGAATAATCTGTATGAGTTCAATGACCTGATGGAACTCCACCAAGTCTCTGACTTGGAAAAATGCCGTTGCTTGGCCGTAATTCTTACCTCACATGCCAAGCGATGGTTCAGGTCGCTCCCAACAGGATCAGTCAGTTCATGACCTTAGATGAGCTCAACGTTCTTGAGACACTTCCAAGCGAACGGGAAGTTTTCAATGCCTTTGAGTTACCTTAGTAACATAAGGCAAGAGAGAGATGAATCCCTCCAATCTTATATTGACAGGTTCCACAAGAAGCTTCACAAAGTAGCTCATACTCCCAAAGAGTCCGTAAGGACTCTCATCATCACGAGAGTTTGTCCACAGATAGATCTCTGAAAAGAGCTACAATCAGAGGATAATGTTTCCCTCACCTGTTTCTCCAGCCTTACGGATAAATGCCTCTACATTGAGAACTCTGTGGCAGCGCTCCATCGCCATGACCTTGACCCTTCGAGTAGTGTACTTGGTTGGGGGGAAAATAGGAAGGCTAATCGTAGATAGGCTAATGATGATCAGTGAAAAGGAAAGAAACAGCGATATGAGCCCAAGAAATATTACGCTCTAGTTCCTCATTGCGATCATGACAAAAGTTAATACACCCCTCTGAATACATCGATCTCGGCTATTCTTAATAAGTCAGAAGAGGCTGGCCTGCTCGGGGAGCTTGAGCCCATAAAAAATCCCCCTTCAGCTAGAAACAGTAAAAAGTATTATTGCTATCATCGGGATAATGGGCATCACACTGATGAGTGTCGGGCACTCAAGCAAGCAATTGAGAACCTCATTAAACAAAGGCATTTCAAAGAGTATGTTGGTGACTTTGCCCCCGTGTGGGAGAAAAATCAAGAGGAACCGAGCGAGAAGCATCATGGCCACAAGGGTATCTACAGCATAGGGATTATCCTTAGGGGATCGTATCTCGGGGGGAATTCGAGAGGTGCCCAGGAAAGATATGCTCGCGCAGCCCATCATAACCCTATCAGTGTAATGAGCACGACGTCGCGACCATCAAAGGTTCATAGGGAGGAGGAAATCACCCTCTCCGAAAAAGATGCAGTTTGATTGCATCATCCTCATGATGATGCTCTCGTCATCATGCCCCAAATAGGGCGATTCGACATCCACAGAATGTTAGTGGATAACGGAAGCGTTGTGAACATCTTGTTCCAACAAGCTTTCAAAAGAATGACACTGGATAAAGCCAACCTGAAGCTTGCCTCCATCCCTTTATATGGTTTCACCGGGGATCACCTGATCCCTAAGGGCATGATCTCACTTTCGGTCACATTGGGTGACTCCGACGAGGTGACAAAGATCATTGAGTTCTTAGTAGTGGATTGTCTGTCCACCTTCAATGGCATCCTAGGGCGACCTCTACTAAGAAACTTCAAAGCAATCACTTCGATTTACCATCTCAAGATGAAGTTTTCCATCCCGATGAGGATAGGAGAAGTAAGCGGATCTCACATAGCACATCTTGCTGAGATGTTCGACATCCTCCGAAGGTACAGAATAAAGCTCAACCCCCTTAAATGTTCATTCGAAATTTCCTGGAGAAAATTCCTAGGGTACATGGTTAATCAAAGGGGAATAGAGATCAACCCCAAGAAAATCCAAGCTCTCATCGACATGAAAAGCCCGACTAACCGAAAATAGGTCCAAAGTCTTAATAGGCGAATAGTGGCACTAAGTCGCTTCATATCGAGGGCAACAGATCGCTGCTTGCCATTCTTTAATATACTCAAGGTGAATAAGAAGTTTGAGTGGACTCCCGAGTGCAAACAGACATTCCAGAGCATTAAAGAGCACTTCAGAAAGCCACCTCTCCTATCCAAGCCTCTCCCGCAAGAAATTTTCCTCCTGTATCTGTCCGTCTCTTAGTACACGGTTAGTGCAGCTCTAGTTCGGGAAGAGAACAGGGTTCAATAGCTAGTATATTACGCGAGCAAGCATCTGCTGGACACCGAGATGCCATATCTAGAAATGGAGTGATTGGCTTATGCACTATTGATCGCCTCCAGAAAGCTGCGACCTTACTTTCATACCCACACAATCCATGTAATTACTAGTTACCTGCTCAAACAAGTCCTCCAAAAGCCAGAGGCATCGAGTAAATTGCTCAGGTGGGTCATGGAAATAAGTCAGTTTGATCTGTAGTACAAACCAAAAACAACCATCAAAAGGCAGGCTGTTGCTGATTTCATCTCAAAATTCTCATATCATCTAATAAAGGAATTTGAGCAACAAGCCAGCAAAGTCACCCAGGAAACTGTCCAAAATCCGTTGACCTAGAGTCTATACTTCGATGGATCATCGAACAGGAAAAGGGCCAAGGCAGGCCTTCTCCTCCTAAGTCCCGAATGGACTCATATTCATGGCATTCTCTATTTCGGGTTCAAAGTAACCAACAATAAGGCCGAGTATGAAGCTCGCTCATTTGGGCTGAGCGCGATAAATGGGATCAATTGCGATCAGCATCCATAGCGACTCCATGCTGGTTGTCAACCAGATTTTGGGGGAATATTAGGCCAAGGAAGAAAATATGATCGGCTACCTAAAGAGAGCTAATGCTGCACTCGAGCCATTCAAACACTTCACGATCACACAGATTCCCAGAGACAGTAATTTTGTTGCGGATGCCTTGGCAAAGGTAGCCTCATCACTGGACTTAGATGTGCTAGAGAGTATTCTTGTTTGGTTCATAGAGGCCCCCAATATCAGCTTGCCCGAATAGGCCGTGAATATGACCGAGTCAATCTGGCTCTTATCATTCAATATCTTCGAGATAGGACCTTACCCAACAACAAGATCGAGGCAAGAACCTTGCAAACTAGAGCTGCTCGTTACACATTTATAGGAGATCAACTGTATAAGCGAGGGTTTAGCGCCCCTCTCCTCCGATGTGTAACCGATGAGAAAGTAGACTATATCATGAGGGAGATATATGAAGGGATCTATGGTAATCACATAACTGCACGATCCCTTGCCAATAAAGTAGTTCATCAAGGGTATTACTGGCCCTTGATCCAAGAAAACACCTACAACTTTGTTAAAAAGTGTGACAAGTGTTAGCGGTTCGCGAACATACGCGAGCTCTTTCCCACTAGTTGATAACCATGACCAACCCCTGGCCATTCTCCATGTGGGGAATTAATCTCATTGGTCTCATGTCAGTTGGTAAATGAGGAGTCAAGTATGCAGTGGTCACAGTAGACTACTTCACCAAGTGGGTCGAAGCAGAGCCATTGGCCGTGATCACCACCAAAAAGCTCAAGGACTTCATCTTTAAGAACATAGTGTGCCGCTATGGGATTCCTCATACCCTTATCTTTGATAATGGGAAGCAGTTCGATAACGAGGAATTCAAGCAGTTTTGCGACAAACTGGGTATCCATAAAAGTTTGCCTTAGTCGTAAGACCGCAAGCAAATGGTCAAGTTAAAGCTGTCAACATGACCATCAAACATACTCTGAAGGCCAAACTTGGCGCAGCTAAAAGAAATTGGGCCGACGATTTTCCTGAAGTTCTATGGGCATACAAGACAAATCCGAGAACCTCTACCTCAAAAACCCCTTTCTCGCTAGCATATGGCTGCGAAGCAATAATCCTTGTGGAGGTAGGAACAAGTTCATTTCGGAGAGACCTGTTCAACGAAGCAGACAATGAAGCGCTTTTGCGCGCAAGTCTGGATTTAGTTAAAGAACATCGCAGCAAGGCTCAGCTAAGAATAGCAGCTTATCAAAAGCGCGTGAAAAAGTTCTTTGACTCTAAAGTTAGAAGAAGAGACTTCCAGGTCGGCGACCTTGTCCTAAAAGAAGTTATTCTCGGTACAAGAGAACCAAGTGTGTGAGTTTTGGGGCTGAATTAGGAAGGCCCGTACCGTATTGCCAAAGTGATAAGACCAGAGACTTATCACCTCGAAAGACTAAACGGTTCTGAAGTGCCGCAAGCTTGGAATGCTGAATATCTTCACCCATATTATTAGTAATTTTGAACTCATTTTTCCCTTGTAAAGATTTTACTTTTCTCAATCCTTGTAAATGACACAAGTCCTTTTGTAATTACTTTCCTGCATGTATATGACTCTGTTCACATTGACATTACTTGTACGAATGCTATTGTAAACAGTTAGAATGCGACCTCATATGTAACGTTTGTAGGATAAAAAAAATTATAAGTACTCACAAAAGATTAAGAAAGCGATATCTTTATTTATTGATAAAATGACAAGTACATGAAGGCAAGCATAGGGAAGGCGGTACAAAAGCAGAAAATCACTGGTCCTCATCCCCAGGTCTCGAAGGTGCGACCTCAACATCTTTAGGCTAGTCGCCAATCACCTACTCGGGTGCGGGCTCCTCTGGGACATACTCTGGATGCTACTCCTCCGTGTCAAGTCCCCGAGCTGCCTCCTCATCTTCGGCCCACGCCATAGAAGTAAGGATGCTCTGGTACTCTTCGGGGAGGTCGATCAGATCGATCCTGGGGTTTTTTGGCCGAAGGGCGTAGATGGACTGGATTGTCCAATCGACAGCCCTCCTCTCAATCTCCAATTCTTGCTGCTACATCTCTACAGTCAGCAAAGTGACACGACCTTGACTGAGTTGGAGTTCGGCCTCAAGTGCCCACCTCTGCTTTTCAATGGTTTCCCACAGCTCCGCCCTTTCCCGCTTTGCTTGCAAGGCCCACTCGGAGTTCGTTTGTAGCTCTAGCTCTTTCTCGCCAACCTCTCTGGTGAGTTTGACCATTATCCTTTGGAGCTCCTTTACTTTCTCTCCTTGCTTCTCCAACTTGGCCTTCCGGAAGTCCACCGTGGGAAGAGTAGCATTCCTTTCAGACAAGTACTGGTTCGCCTGAACAGTGAATAAGTCTTTCTCTGCTTGTGTGGCTACTAAGTCTCGTTTAAGCCACACATTCTCTTCTCTTAGCTCGACCAGCCCCTCAGCAGCCCCCAACTGAACCTTCTGCAGGGAAAAGTGCATAGCGAGCAGGGCCTGCATAACGAAGAGAGTAAAAGGTTAGTTTCCTTTCTACTGAAAAAAGTAAATGTAAAGTCCTCGCCGATGACATCTCGTTTTACTTGGCTCAGGTGTTGGAAGATGTGGACATTAGGTCCATGGGTTGGAGGCCACAAACTGCTCGAATACCTCCGCGAGCCTGCACTCCAGTAAGGTGAAAACCACCAATTGCAAATGATTTGGAAGTTACCCCATCGAGTCCAGCATGGGCGCACTTGTGCCTGCAGCAGGTAGCATTTCTCCCTCTGGTTCCTTGCTCGATCTCCTTCTGGACGGCGACCTCTTTGCCTTTGCCGTCATCGCAAACCCTCCGGGGTAATGGAAATGCTGGTTACGCCCCTGGAAGGCCCTCCCAAGTGGAATGCTTGGTAAGGCTACGACCTCTTGGGCTGAACGCCCAAGCCCTTCGGCTCGAACTTTGACTCTTCGACCCAAAGTTGCTTTCTCTTCTTGGACTTTTGGGCCTTAGTCTTTTGCCTCGGGCGAATAGTCGAAGGCTAGGGAGCGCCCGCTAGTGTCCCTCCAATAAGGGGACAGTTGGGAGCTGCTCCAGCTGGTCCAGTGACGCCCACTTGGGGGAAGGTGAACTACCTTGGTCGTGATGATCTAGGCACTTTAAGAGGCATGGTCGTTGCATGCGAACATCGTTAGCAAAACAGTTTGTTGCATGCAAATAGAAAAACAAACTAAGGTTATAGTCTTACTCGGTATGGTCTCTAAGGTCACTTCAGGATTGAAGAAACCATACTTCCGCAAGTTTGCGGTTATCACAAGCAATCTCGCGTCGTGACTCTCTTCAGGCAAAAAGCCGAAAGCAATGATTTTTTCAAGATCCTCGAGAGCCGATAACTTGGTTGTCTTGTTTACTGCGAAGAAACAAAAAACTCATTAGCGAAGATTAAAAGGAAATTCGCGAACTCAAAGAAAGAAGAACCTACTTTGCTCCCTAAATTAGCAAATGCCATCATATCGAAAGAAGAAAAACTTTGTCTCATGCACTGTGACATTGCTGGGATAACTATGTATTCCCGCTTCGATTGTAGATCGCTTCGAGAGATAGAAGGACTCCTTGTCCTTACTCTTCTTTAGAATATACGAGCAACCAAGCTCTAGCGCGGTTAGCTCGCCCAAACCATTTTCGCCTCATGCGATATACATATATGCATTTGGCATAAGCTGTAGGAGTGCGATCCCAAAGTGATCAAGGACCGACCTAACGAAAAGGTGGAAAGAGATCAGCGCTCCATTATTAAAACTATTCTCAGTGATCGCAGCCATTCCTTTTGGCGGATTCAGAGCTGTGTACGTCCTATGCTTGAAGACCTCTACGTTGAGAGCGTATTGGTCTACCACCTTCTAAATCTCCTTAGCTGTGACTATTAGTAGGATCTCTCGAGAGGGACCCGCTGGAGCATCCTACACTGGCGAGCTGGTTCCCTCATCTGTCTTGGTCGTTGAAGGGTCCATTCTTCTGCGGTCTAAAAAAAGCAACATGCAGGAATCACTCAGTCGGCATACACTATTTCGTACGATGACATGGAGGAAAGAGTAAATGCTTCCTCCCTTAAACCCTAGAAAAACCCTAAAAGAATCCTTAGGAGCCACCCCCAATGGCTCAAACCCTAGGAGAAAGTTTATTCTCTGATCAACTACCGGCAAACACTATCACCGCATGGCAACTATCGAAAACAGAAAAAATAATAAAGTGGCAGAGGAACCATCCTTACCTCTTGAGTATGAAGATTGATCCTCTTGCTCTGAGTGTCAAATGTGCACTAGTCTAAAAGACGGAAAGCCAAGGCTTACGAAAGTTTCTTGCTTCCTCTGAAGGAGTGAGTATTGTGGCATTGCCTGAGGTGAGCCTGAGGTTTTATAGTGAGGGAAGTGGCGCTTGGTTTTCTTGAAGTCAAACGGCATTTGAGCGGATATCACTTCTCACCATTGATCGCAACCATGTCACGAATCAGCGAGGAAGAGTGACCGTCACGCTTCGAGAAACCAAATCGTCGTTCTTTTCCATTGAAACACTCAAGCGACAGCTTGTTTTCCTCCACATTAAATGCGCCCACATCCGCATTTAATGTTCTGATAGGGAATGTCGTTTCAGCATGGCTTGCATTTTATGCGTATGGCTGACACTTATTGCGCATAGGGCACGTCTGTTAGAGCAAAAGGTGTTTCATTAACGTATCAGCTACAAAAGTGCAATGGATAACATCTTAAGAGGTCGTTACATAAAATACTCTTCGTCGTGTCAGTCGCAAAGCAACGTGATTCTTTGCCCTCGTCACATGTCAGTTGAGATGCGACGTGACCTTTTGCTTTCAACAAAAAAATTTGCTGAGTGTAATCAGGTCGTGAACCTCGGATGAGACTAGAATCATCGTTGTGGTACTGAATAAGGTTTAAAACAGGTCGCGGACCTTTAGAATGAAGATCGTTTCAAGTCGCTTGCATGGAAATGTTTTCTCAACCTCTTTGCAACAAGGTCAGATCAACCAGTGTCCCTTCAACGCACATCAAATCAAGGCATAATTAAGTAGTTTTCAAGGTTCGATCCTCAAACCTTAAAAACTAGGGGACTTTTGTCAGAGCAAAAAAAGGTTCCACAGCCATTCAGACACAGCCATGTCGCATGCTGACTTGAGCGACATGCTACTGCCAGTGCAGTGGGTGTGTGCCAGATTGGCGAAAGGTTGGAAACATCCATGTGTCCAATCCCAGCACAAGTTGACAAAATCACTCGGGCAGGTGAGCAACGGGACACAAAGAAGGATTTGCACGGCAATCTGACCCACTCACAGATTTAGTAATCATTACCTTAATCCATCCCACTATAAATAGAGGGCTCCTCTCCCGTTTATGGGATTAGTTAATTTCACTCTGGAATAACATATTCTCTCTCTCTCTCTCTTGAATTCACTTGTATTCTCAAAGTTATAAATCAGCTTGTTAAACACGACCTGATCTTATATATTAATACAATATTAGTAGACGTAGGATTCGGTTGTTTAAGCATCCGAACCACTTTAAACATTGTTCTTCATCCTTTACTCAGTTCAATACCCCCATATACACGTGTATCTTCTGAGTCCACTCAGCATTTTCCACGTGCTATTAGTTGGTATCAAAATCAAGCATCAATAATTTAAAAGAAAATCGTCTTAATTAACCAAAAATTAGGGTGGGGTGGTTAACCATTTAGACAAGTCCAATTCTAACAGCGACCAAAATATTCTTGTACGGACAAATGGGGTTTTCAATGGATTAGATTACTATAACTTAAATATTTGATTTAAATATAGAACTCTCTAATTTTGGCTATAAACTCATTGTAATTGAATGATTTAGAAGTTGATGAGATAACAAATACAATAATTAATTTCAACTCCCCTTTTTAACTACATCTAGTTACCATGAATCCATGACCAATAATTAACATTACAGATTCAAGTCAATTATTTAAGTTAACTACCCTTTTTATTTATTTATTTATTTTACGCAAATTATGTTAAGCTATTAGATTAAAATATTTTGGATAGTGAAATTTAATACAGTTTTTACCATTAATACATTTTAGAAAGAAAAAAAAAAAATAATCTAAGGTTTAAAAATTGTATCTTAACTTTTCTAGAAAAATGTATATCTACTACAAAAATTCTCGTCTCTTAGTGGACAAAGAGACAATGAAAAGCGCTGGAAATGGGGGTGGAGACACCGTTGATTCGCACCAAATGTGGGGTTTATCACACTAGTGAGAAAGAGCCCAAGGACTTGGTATGTAAATCTCATTTTTTTCTAATTTCATTGTCGGTTAATTTTGAATCCCTAATTTCACCAATTTCCGAAACACTTCCATTTAGTTAATTCACTTCTTGTGAAAACACAGTTTCGAATTTTCTGGTTGCATGTTTCAGTATGAAAGTGTTGAGCCCCATCTGAATTTGGTAACAGAGCAAATAGTGGGCAATGTAGAAGGATACATTATGAATTGCTCGAAATTGTAATGTGAACCCTTGATGGGGAGTCTCTTGTGTGTGAATTAATGAATCAGTGTAACACACAATCACACCAAATGTGAATGATTTATGAATTCCTAGTTCCGGATGCAATTATAGGTCTAGACCAATAAAAAAAAAAAAAAAAAAAAAAAAAAGGCAATGCATCTTCTAGGAAAAGAGATAAAGTTGAAATGCTTAGAGATTGATGCAAATACTCAATTATATGATGATGTCTTGGTTTAGCTCCCTATGTTTTTGCCCATGTGAACTGACTGTCACTTGTGGAAAGTTAATGGTTTCTTTGTCTTCTTCCACTATTGCTAGACTAAAGTATCGTCTTTTTCTTAGTTTCAGAGTGAGGACCCCATGACAATTTTACTAGCCATCGTTATGAAGCCTTATGTCAGAAAATGATTGAGACTTCCATTAATGAAGATTAACTTATTAGAAGAGATCAAATTTCTCCATCTCTTTTGACTGCATTCCTGCCGACAGTACTTTTACACTAGGAAAGAATTTTTTTTTTTTTCCCTATAGTGTAAATTACCGTCAGGAATGGAGATTTGGATTTTAAAGAAAATGGAGGACTACATCAAGAGATTTCAATTTGTTGGGGGGCAATCTAGAAAAGAGTATGTTAGGAATTTCTCAATAATGGTTAAATTTTCTTGAACAGACTTGGGGAGGTCACTGTTTTAATTTGAAAACTTTTGGGTGTAAGGAGAGGCTAAATTATTTGATCATTTTTTATTACCTAAGGATATTGAATCAATTGATTGGATATAAATAATTTTTCTTATGTTCGTACAGAGCTCTCCCGTGTCTCTTAATATTCTTGATTAGTGAGAAAGAGCCAGACAAAAGACTTGGTATATAAAACCCATTTCACTATTCTTGATTTCAAGCAGTAAAACTGTTAATTTTAATGCCTAATGTCACTGAAAATTCTACCCATATTTCGAAACCAAAGTAGTTGGCCTTGCATGTTTTATTTAATTTCATAATAATCCAATGGATGTTACATACAGTCCGATGGCTGCCATTTTGTAATTTCTCTTAGATTTTCTTCCCAGCTATTGGATTATTTTTGCGGAATACAATTTAATTATATATGTTGCATGAAGGCTACTGCTATGTTAATGTTTAATGTTGGTGATGTTTGGTTTTTTGGGTGGTTAAATGATGTTGATTGTTCTGTAATACTGTTGTAACCTGCCACTATATGGGTGTTCTGTTCTGTTTTGTTATGTTCCAAGTAGAGTTTGTTAGAGTAGGTTTTATTTAGGGTCTGACTGATATGGGTTTTTAGGGATGAATGACTAAAAAAGCACAAATTATGGGTATTGGAACTAAAGCAAGAGACATGTCAATTCAAGGAAATTGTATCAGATTATTTAATAAGGTGGTAAACATAAACAAAGACTTTTAGGGCAAAAGTATAGAGGCATGCACTTTTCCATCACTTTACTTCAAGCAAAAGCAATTCATTGAGACAATTTCAAGGAAATTTAGTAAAAATAAGCCTGAATGAAATTTCATGAGGTTTTTATATTGAATTAGTGTCACAATCACACCCAATGTTCACGGCCTAATAAGTCAAGAAAAATAAGAAAAAGGCGAGCATCTTCCGGGAAAATGATGAATGTAGAGAAAGATATTGCAGATTGCATTTTTGAGTCAAGTCAAAGAGTGACAACATATAAGGATAACAAGGAGGATAAAATTGATTTAAAATGCACCCCCACCCAATTGTCTGAGCTGTCAAAAACTTAAAATTGATGGCAAGAGGATAAAATTGATATTTCATACAAATATGGAAGATGAAATAAAAGTTTTTAGAAAATTAGTGTATCATAAAATAATTTTTACAAAGATTTCAACTAAATAAGTTTTTCTAAAGATTTTTTATATCCGCCAAATATGGTTACAAATCACATTGTCAAACCCTAAATCTCCCTTTATTCAATTTCTTCATATGCTTGATTTGTGAGAAAGAGCCAGCCTGAATACTTGGTATGTAAATCCCGTCTTTCCTTCAATTAATTCATTAATAAATTTCTTTTGCTGATTGATTTTTGTTGTTGTTAATCTTTATTCGAAACTCTGATATTCTTAATTTTGTCCCTTATTTCAGTTAATCCGACTCCATTTTCAAAACCCACTTAGTTAATCACTTCTAGTGAAAACCCAGTTTCAAAATTTTTGGTTGCATGTTTGAAAATGTTGAGCCCCATCTCAATTTGATGATTACAGAGACAAAGTTAACAGTAGATAGTGGGCAATGTAGAAGGGTATATTAGGAATTTAACAAAATTGTGATGATTTGGAAACTTTTGGGTGTAAGGAGAGGTAAATGTGAGCACTTGCTGAGAAATTTCCTGTGTGTGAATGACGGAATTTGTGTCAGAATCACGCCAGATGTGAATCGCTATTAGTTGTTTGTTGGGTTGCAATTATGACTCTAGTCAAAATAGAAAAAGACAAAAGGCAAGGCATCTTTTAGGAAAGGAGATAAGTTGAAATGCTTAGAGATTGATGCAAAGACTCAATTATATGATGTCTTGGTTTAGCTCTTCATGTTTTTGTTAATGTGAAGTAATTCTCATCACTGTAAGTTAATGGCTGTTGCTTCTTCTTCCTCTTCTCCTCAAGAAAAATATGATGTTTTTCTTAGTTTAAGAGGTGAGGATACTCGCAATAATTTTACTAGCCATCTGTATGTTGCGTTGTGTCAAAAAAAGATCAATACATTTATTGATAACGAGCTTAAAAGAGGGGATCAGATTTCTCCATCTCTTTTGAATGCAATTGAACGTTCAAAGATCTCATTGATCATTTTCTCAAAAGGGTATTCTTCTTCGGGATGGTGCCTCAAAGAACTTGTAAAGATCCTTGAATGCAAGAACAGTTATGATCAGATTGTAATCCCTGTTTTCTATGGTGTATATCCATCAGATGTAAGGAATCAGATTGGGACTTTTGGGGACACATTTACTGAGCTTGAAAAAGGTTTCAAGGGTTCGCAAGAAACATTGCAGAGATGGAGGACTGCTTTGAGAGAAGCTGCCAATCTATCTGGCTTTGATTCAAATGTCTTCAGGTAACTGTTAATACTTTTATTTTCTGCTGATTTCTTGTTTTTCATTTTGACTTATTTTCTTTAAAAAAAAAAATTTATAGGTGGCGGAAAGGTTGCTGATGTTGAATGATCTGTTTCAAGAAGGTTTAATACAGTAGGCAATCTAGTTCACGAAGTAAGAAATTCTGATGGAGTCAAATCAATTACAAGAGGATAGTGAGAAGGCTCCTGGTTTTGTAATTGCTGAGATTGAGATGTAGTAGGTTGATTTTGAGTGGTGAGAGAGTATGATGTAGTATATTTATCAGTGGATGAAATGACTAATTGAGATGGTGTTAAGTCTACTACGAGAGGACAGGAATGAGGTTCTAAGGTTGTGATGTAGTAGGTTGATTTTGAATGGTAAGAGAGTGTAATGTGGTAGGTGTTGGATGAGATGCAGTAACTGGTACATGTGATTGGTGAGGTAAAATTGATGATGGTAAGGAACAACTTTCTGAAGGTGGAGTGGTGTTTGAGACAGGGTTGGATTGATGGGAAGGTGATGTTGAGGAGGAATTTTGTGCACCAACTGTTGAAGTAGGAATGGATGCAGAACATAATACTACTTGAGATACTTTATTGTTGGGAGCTATTAATGATTGAGGAACTAAATTAGCAGGAGACACTGATGATGGTACTGACAAAAAGGGAAAGCTAAGACTAGAAGAGATGTTAGTTGATTGTGAAAAAGGTGGAACTTCAGAGTGAAGAAAATTGTGCACAAAAGGAAAGTCATCTTTATTAAAAGTGACATTGGGTGTAATAAAAATTTTGCCCTTAGGAACTTAAACACCTATTGCCTTTATGAACTAGACTATATCCTACAAATACACACTTAGAAGAATAAAAACTAAGTTTGTGCCTATTGTAATCTCTTAGGTAAGGAAAACATGCACATCCTAAAACCTTTAAAGATGAATAAAGAGGTAATCTATAAAACAACAATTGATAAGGACATTGAAAATCAAGAATAGCGGATTGCATCCTATTGATTAAAAACACTACTATATCAAATGCAAGCCACCAAAAAATCATAGACATGGAGGCATGTGCAAGTAAGGTAAGACCAGTTTCAACTATATGCCTGTGTTTTCTCTCACTCCGTCCATTTTGTTGATGGACATAAGCATAACAGTGCTTAAACTGAATGCCAGATTTGGTTAGGTGAGGAATTAAACCCCATATTCACTCCCTTGATCAGACTGTAGACACTTAAGTTTATGAGTAAACTGTCTCTCAGTTAAATGATGAAATTTAACAAAAACAGAATGCACTTTAGCTTTGGTTCTTAAAGGAAAAAGCTATGTAAACCTGCTAAAATCGTTAAGAAAATGCACATAGTATGTAAAGCCTTCAATGGATTCCACTGGAGAAGGACCCCAAATGTCACTGTGAACTAATTCAAGAGGAGCAGTGGCTCTGGAATGAGAGACAAGAAAATTGTTTTTGTGCATTTTGCCAAGTTGGCGTGCATCACAAAAAGAAATGGAAGGAATATGCTTTGAGGAGTTGTGATTAATTTGCAGCATGATTTTCTAAAAAACTTCTGAATGTGGATGCCCTAATCTTTTATGCCATAGTGATGAAATGCTTTGTTTGTGACAAGTAGCTTGAAGGGCTAAAGGTGAACTATTGGGCAGATACATATGACATTGAGGAACCAAATTTTTATCAGTATTACTACTAGTACTAGAATCAATTTCAGCAGCATTGCAAGCATTATTATTAGTAGAGTAATTATGAACAACATCAACAACATGCTGATCAACAACAAAATTAATACCAGTAGCATCAAAATCAACAAAAACATCATGACTAGTAGTTCTATTATGAGTATCGTTAACAACATGACTATTATCATCAGGATAAATGCCATCAGTAACAAAATTAATACCAATATCAAATTAACAGAAACATCATGACTAGTAGTTCTATTATGAGTATCATCAATTGCATGACTATTATCATTAGGATAAATACCATCAATATCACTAACATGATCAACAATAGGAGTCTCATTGATATGATCAATCATATTGCTCAGATTAGAAACATTATTATCAAAGAAAGAGTAATCAGGAACATAGATGTTTTTATTTATTGAAGGAACATTGCAACTATCCAAAACTGACTCTGTGGACTTATTATCAATATTAAAACCTTTTGTGCAATTTGATTGACTAACACTAGTTTGTAGCTCACTAAGACTCTTATGTGGGATCTTACTTCTTAAGGTAGATACAAACTTATGGGAATCAATGTTAGTAACACTAGGATAACAATTTTGATTTTGAGGTTTGGAGCTTGAGACAGAAACAAAACTTTGTGCATTAAAAGGAACAAAAGACTGAGCTAAAGTGTCATGAGAACCGATAGATGGAAGTCTCAATTGATATAGCCCATCATTAAGTTCTCCCTGTAGTAAAACTGCTCTGGAAATCTTGTCCTTAACAATGCAATAGTCAGAGTTAAATTTAACCACAAGATTATTGTCTTTAGTAAATTTGGATATACTAAGCAAGTTTTTTGTAATTCTTGGTACACACAAAACATTTTTTAGATGTAGGCATTTATTTTGTAGAAAACTAGGTAAAGAAGCAAAGCCAATATCGGATATATCAAGAAACTCACCACTGCCTACTTGTAATTGTTCAATTCCACCATAATTTCTGCTCACATTCAACTGACTAAGATCTGCAGTGACGTGGTCGGTAGCACCATAATCCATATACCAGGCAAGATCTGATGAGACAGAGGCACCACCAGGAATGAAGGTTGATGAGTGAGAGGTGACATGTATGTTCTAATGAGAGGCTAGGTAGGCTTGTTGTTTGCTGGGTACCTGGAATCCTTGTTGTGAATTTGTTAAGGGCTGTAGTTGATGAGAAATTTTAGTAAAATGTCCTTGGTATTGTGATCCTTCATGCAAATAGGAAGACTGAATAGATTGTTATGGCAGGATGCTACTATTGGGACTGTTGAGATAATTGTGTCCAGAAATGATAGGAGCTTGAGAACCAGAGGTGAGATACGATCTAGCACATATCTGTTGTGGGGAAGGATTATACTGAGGTGAAGTTCCATTATAATTAGAGTTATACCTATGGTAACATTGCACCGCAGTATTACCTATCTTGCTGCAGACTTGGCATATTGGCCTTCCTATGCCATTACTCCTACCATGACCTCTTCTAGTATTGTGAATAACAACAGGTCTATAGGTAGGTACTGAAGGATTATAGTAGGTTTAGGAAGGTTGAACATAATGCGGATCAATTTGTTTAGTGGGAATGGTAGCTGCTAGAGGATAATGTTGTGTGTAAGAGGGATTAGATAAAGTGTTTAGGGAAGGTGTAAACTGTGTGAGAGGAGTTGGATTTCTAGTAGAGCTAAGTGAAGTATTAATAGTAATTGAATGAGTAGGTTTAAAGGGAGGATTACGGGAATTACTCACTGCAGCTATATGTACTGAACTTGCTGGAAAATCAATAGAATTGAATTTCTCCAGTCTTAACTCATATTTCTGGAGAAGATACTATTCTTCTTGAATGCTTACAGAATCAAACCTAGACTTAAGTCTGGAGGTTAAATTGACTACAACAGTATCAAATTTAGGACCTAACCCATCCAAAACATATTGAAGAGCACCTTCATCAGAAACAACTTGTCCACTAGATGCCAAACTTTCAGCTATCCCTTTCATTTTCTTGATGTAGCCACTAACACTAAAGTTGTCTTTTTGGGTATTTTGAAGTAAGTTTTATAGGTGTAGTGCCCTAGCTTTAGAATCTGACAAGAATTCCTTTTCAAGTGTGAACCAAACATCGGTAGAGAGTTGACACTTAGATACACAGTAAACATACACTCGGATATTGATGCAAGTAACCAGGTAACAAGAAATTTATCAATGCGTTTCCAGGCAACATATTCAGGATTGATTTTTTCTTTAGCTAGGTGTTAGAGTCATGAAAGTAACTCTATTTTGGTGATAAAAATACCCCATGTGTGATTAAATTGAAGTATATTGAGATAATTAAAGAATTTATGAATTTATTCACGAAAATCGCTTCCTAATACTTTTCTTATGAATTTAACGTGTTTGGAATGATTTTGGAAAGTATATGAGTTGATATTAGGTTGTGGTTTATGGATTAAGGGTGATTTTGTCTTATTTATGCTATTTTGGGGGTAAAATGTCATGTTTTAAGGGGCTGATTCTGTCATGTTTCAATCATGCAGGGACCAAATGAAAATTTGCCAAATTTTGTATAAAACTCCAGTTCAAGTTCGCAAAAAGGTGGCTGCCGCCCACCAAAACTCTTCACCTTCTCCGATCAAGCTCCGGCGACCCTCCATCTTCATTTCCGACGACGTTTCGGCTTCCTCGTGCACCGGTCACCATCATCCCATCGTCCCGGACCACCACCGCGAATCACGGAAGCAGCCGCGGCATTTCATCTTCCACCATCGCGACTCTTCGTCTTCCCGGCCAGTTTTGGCCGTTTTCCGGCGACGTTCCAGCTCCCCAAGGGTAGATCTTCATTCCCCATAGCTGGATCTAGCATTTCCAAGCTTCTGCCGCGCACCAGCCTAAGGAATCCGCGGTTTTGCCGTCGCGCCTCTTCATCTTCCAGGCCAGATCTTGCTCATTTCTGGCGACTTCTCACCTCTCCAGGACCTGATCTGAACTCCCCATCACCGAGCTTTCCATCGGTACCTTCTCCCATTTCCCGCCTTTCCGCCACCGCTTTTCTGAGACCCGCGTTAATTGACTGCAACCGCTGCGTTCGATTCGGGCGTCCGTTGGTCGCTTTCGGCCCTTCCCTTCTTTACATCATATCGATGTCGGTTACCTCCTCTTCGCCATGATCGCTCCGTTTCCACTTTGTTTCACCTCCGTCATCACTACCATGAGCTAAGCTCCCGTTTCTGCATACGGTGTAGGCGAGATCGAGATTGACTCCACGATCTCCTCATCACTCGACTAGTTGGATGAGCCCGAATGTTGGATATTTGGTTAAGTTTCTTGTATTGATTATATTTGTTTTTCGTTTC
This sequence comes from Pistacia atlantica, assembly GCA_026229545.1. Lineage (NCBI taxonomy): Eukaryota > Viridiplantae > Streptophyta > Magnoliopsida > Sapindales > Anacardiaceae > Pistacia > Pistacia atlantica. Next base: position 2,420,218 of record CM047901.1, read on the forward strand.
AGTTTGTTTGCGATACTTTAATATTATTCGATGCTCGATGTGTTGAATTGATAATGTCCATTGAGCGTTTATTGATATATAACTTTTCGCATAATTGAATGTCGGTTTGAGATTATTGAATGTTGATTATGACTTTAAATTGCTTGATCGATTGCAATCAAGTTGTAGTAGCGTTTAATGTCATCTCTACTAGGAATGCATTTATTGTATAATTAGTTGATTGGATGATACAGGTTGATAGGTTGTACTTGTTAACGTTGTACCAACTAGTGGTGTTTAAGGGTTTAGCATTTTTCGGTTAGTCAATGATAGTCTTTAACCAATCGATACGTAACTAAGACGAGGGGAGACAGGGATAGATTATGCCTAGATTGCCGGGAGATTTTCTATGGATTTGCCTAGCCTTGTAGGATTAGGAAATTGAAGAGCGAGGAGAGGAATTGTGAGAGTTGGTCTTGAGTCAAACCGAACCCGTAGCGACAACGCTTTTAATATTGTGTTTTAGTTAGTAATTTATTTAATGCTTTTAATTTCCTGCAAGTAATTAGTTTCTTTAGTTTTAATCAATCATTCTACCAATTTCTCTTTCGTTAACTCGAATATACATTAGGTCATTAGTCTTGCTCTCTGTGGATTCGACCCTGCTTACCGATAACTACGGTATTTAGGTTTAATTTTGTGACCGTGACGACCGGTCTAACACTAGGGTTTCTATAGAACTAATTATTCCTAATTCAGTTGAAATATCAATGGGTGAAGTAAGTAAAGGCTTAGGACAGGGGATCAAACCTGTCAAATGTTCTTCCAATCCATGAGCTCTGACTATGAACAGAACTTGTGAATGCCAGAACTGATAGTTAATCATGGTAATTGTCCCTCGTTACCTTTGGATTTATTATTGAAGGACTTGAAGGAACAATGGACGAATGAAGCTCAGACAGATTGTGAAGTTGATCCACGTTCTTTGCAGAACTATCAAGACCAGAATGCACAGCCATCGACGCAAATCAGTGGCTTTGATACCACGTGAAGATTTAAAGGAAGCAAAAACGAAATTGACAACTGATTTGTATTAATTGTGTTAAGAATGAGTACAATCAGGATCTATCTTATATATGAAAGAGAGAATCATTAAAGTAGCTTAGAATTAGTAAAGTAGCTCGTGTGAGCTCAAAACAAAGTTCAACTAATATTTGTAAAAAATTTACTCAAAACGGCAATGTGTTGACAAATTACTATGTGATCCTTTATGTTTTTCAGAATTGCAGTCTTCACCCTTTGTATGGTCAACAAGATGTTATGAAATATTAGCTTGTAGAATATTCAGTTCCATTTATCATTGGGAATATTTAACTCAACTCATAAAATGATTGGGTTGGAATGTGAGATGTCTTATATATTACATTTTTTAAAAGAAAGTTGAAAAATAAAATAGTATATGAGTGTTAATTACTTGATAGTTAATGTAATTAAGCTATGAAATAATAACTCATCATCAATCTACTATTGATTATTAGGGGACCAGAGCTATTCGAGGCATGCGCTTGGATATGTCTAAAGTATGACAACTACATTTAAATCCTAAAGCTTTCAAGAAGATGCATAAACCAAGATTCTTGGAAGTATATGGCTGCGGGCATGATAACAAGGTACATGGTTTCGAAGTCCTTAAATCTGATTTCTCTGAGCTATGGTACCTTTGCTGGCATGGATATTCTGCCAATTCATTGCCACCAAATTTTAATCCAAAGAACCTTGTTGTACTCTACATGCGTTCCAGCAAAGTTGAAATAACTTTGGAATGGTGACCAGGTATATGTTAACTTTTATTTTTCATTTTGTCTTTAAATTGTAAATATTTGTATGCTATTTATGTTCTTTTAATTTTATTTTTTGTTACAGAAGCAGAATCTTGTTAATTTGAAACATATTGACCTCAGTTACTTCAAACGTCTACGCAGAATGTCAGATCTCTTACTTATCCAAAATCTTGAGAGCTTGATTCTGGAAGGTTGTACAAATTTGCATCAGAGTTTCTCCTAAATCTACGAGAATGAAAAATCTTGAACAGGCTATCAATCACCAGTCATTGGAAATCTCTTCGGAAACTTATTCTGTCTAATTGCTCAAATCTGAAAACAGTTTCATATATCCCTTGTACAGTAGAAGAGTTATATGTAGATGGAATTGCAATAAATGAATTGCCGCCATTAAAGGATTTTTCCAGATTAGAAATATTGAATCTTAAGGATTGTTCAAGGCTACTGAGTCTACCAGAGAGTACTTGCGAGTTGAAATCTCTTCGAGAAGTTATTCTCTCCAATTGTTCAAATCTCCAAACAGTTCCCTATATCCCTAGTGCAGTAGAACTGTTTTATATAGATGGAACCGCAATAAGAGAATTGCCATCATTAAAGCATCTTTATAGACTAAAACAATTGTATCTTGAAAGTTGTTCAAAGTTAGAGCGTCTCCCAAACAGTATTTGTCGGTTGAAATCTCTTGAAGAAGTTGTTCTTTCCAATTGTTCAAATCTCAAAACAGTTCCATATATCCCTTGTACAGTAAAATGGTTGTATTTAGATGGAACTGCAATCAAAGAATTGCCATCATTAGGGCACCTATTTAGACTAGAAACATAGAGTTTTAAAAACTGTTCAAGGCTTGAAAGTCTACCCGATAATATTTGTGAGCTGAAATCACTTCAATCTCTCTCTCGTTTGGATTGTTCAAAACTTGACAGATTGCCTAAAAGCTTGGGAAATTTAAAAGCATTGGAGATACTTGAAGTCGAGGGAATTGCTATAAGAGAATTACCATCATCTATAACATGTTCGAAAAACCTTTCAATTTTATCTTTCCCCAGATGTAGGAATCTGGAGGTGCTGAGTTTCCTAGTGTATCCTTTCACGAACTGCTGCTTGTGGAAACTAGATCTGACTGACTCTTGTATCGAAGTGTTACCCAACGATTTTGGCCGAATACGCCCACTGCATATTTTACATCTGGGCCGAAACAATTTTGAGAGCCTACCAGTGAGCATCAAAGACCTCTCTTGCTTGTTTAGGCTTGATTTAAGCAATTGCGAGAAGCTTAAATCCTTACCCGAGCTTCCACAGCAGTTACTGACAATAGAGGCATGGGTTGCACCTCACTTGAAGCATTATCAGGTTTACCAAGTCGATGCCTAAGTATGTGGGCTCTGTTCGAGAGGATTAGCTTCATCAATTGTTTCAAACTGAAATTACATGGACTCCCAGATTTGACAGATGCTCCACTCGATATTCAGAGAAATGCAAATTTTTGGATTCTACCTGAAGAAGCAGTAAGTCTATCTCTCTCTTTCTTTCTTTTCATATGATACTCAATGTTCACATTTCATAATAATAACTAATTTAAATAAAATTTTTAATTATATATATGCTCTTATGTTTTAATAGTACTATTATTAACTAATAATATATTTTAATTTTAATTATAACTAATAAATAAATAAATTATATCATTCAAAGCAGATTTAATGTTATTCAATAATTTAGCTATTTACATTAAATAAACTAGATATTATATTTTTATGATAACTTTTAATAATGATACATTATATTCATAAATTATTAAGAATATTTTATTCATCTATCACATCTCTTTTAAGCAACAAAAATTAGGGGTGTTAAATAAAATGCAAAAACCAAACCGAACCGGTAGTCAAACCGGAAAACCAGTTAACTGAAAAAACGGTTCGATTACGGTTCGAAAAATTTTAAAAACCGGATTTTCGGTTTGGGAAAAAATGAAAAACGGTTAACCGAAACTGGTTTTACAAATATATATATATATATATATAAAATAAAAATAAAAATATATATTATATATTATATATTAAATAAAAAAATAATTTCATTTCGGACTTTTATTTGTATCAATTTTTAATGTATTGTTAGCAGTGGTCAATGGATATGTATGAATGTTTAATTTTTATTTAGATATGTATTGTTTATATTTACAATTTAATTTGGGAAAAAAATTAAAAAAATAAGTTTTATAATAAAAAGGGAAAACCGGTTAACCAAAAAACCGGTTTTCCATCCAAACCGGTTCGGTTCAAAAAAGTGATTAACCGATTCGGTTAACCACTTTTGAACACCCCTAACAAAAATAAGAATATGTTGTTGCGCTGACCGCAGTAAATGGACCTGTGGTAAGGGCAAGTCAACTTAGTACGGTTCATGCTATATATATACACACACCATTGATAGTCGCGGGAGGCATCACTGAGAACTCAGATTTGGGCCAACCACAGCTGCAAGCACATGGAAGCCATTTTCTGCCCACCACCGCAAGATCATATAGCATTGGATTCATTATTATTAGACTGAAATGATGTTTTGCAAATGAATCTAGTGGTATTTAAGCTTAATTCTCACAAAATTTATATAAGAACACACACACACACACACACACACATATATGTTAGTGTTTTTGTCATCTTATGATCCAATTGTGCACACACTTCTAAAGGTAATCACCTTCACAAGTGTGAACACCTTTGCCTATGAGTGTTCACATCGTTTTTGGCAAATATTTTTTTTCAAATCACACATCACGTATTTGTTTGTCTTCTGGACATAATTATTCCTTGATTGATTCTCTGACTTATTCTTTACACTTGTCTCCTGTTTATTTGCTGAATAAGAAAAGAAATATTTCTCGTCTGTGGTCCCAAAATGTCTTGTGCAAAAAGAAAGACATAAAAGTTAATGTTTAACTTTTTTGTCCCCTATCCTTTAACTTGTTGATCTTTTATATTCTCCCGTTTTATATTGTTTGATAAGAAACCATATTACATTGTTCTGCCTCTTTGAATATTCTCCGAGACTCTTGTTTTTGTTAAGATTTCTTCTATGCTTTGGTAGGTTTTAAATTACCCTCATCACTTATCCTTGTGTGAGATCTTAGGTTGTTGTTTTCCCCTGTGAGAAGAGCTTGAGTGTAAGCTACTGTCCTGTCTTCATTGTTGAACCCTAAGAGGAACTATTCTTCAACATGACGATGGCTATGCATGTGAAGCTTGCTGTGATGGCTTGAAGTTCAACCAAAGAAGACTTAATCATTGTGTAAAAAATATAGAGTGTTTTACTACTGTGGTTATCTTGCTTTGTACGTATTTGAACTCATAAGTATTTCATAATGAATTGCTTCCTCTGATGTGGTCCCATAGATGTAGGCTTGATGTTGAACTATGTAAAAATGAGTGTATTCTTTACTTATTTTTATGTATGTTTTAATTCAGTTATTCTCAACTCATTTGCATTAAATTGAACAAGTAACTCATTTAACATAAGTTTTCATCACTTGATAACCCTTTTAAAACTTCCAATTGGTATCAGAGTGGGTTCTAAAAAATTATTTCAGTTAGTCCTTGCTTGTTTGTAAATTCCTTTCTCATGTCTGGTTGAATAGATCAATTCGTTTTTGTTCTGTGTGATCACCTCCTTTTGTGTGACCATATTTTTTGTTATTATTATTTATTAAACAAAAGTATCACTTCTTAGAACCTTAGGACCTACTACATTTTCACCAAAACTGGGAGACTAAAATGTTAGTTAACACATCATAACACGTGATGCACACGTGACATGGTCAGGTGATAAGCTCCTGCCGCTTAAAGCCTCTCTTCGTTAGAATCAGTGAGGTGGAATCTCAAGTTTTTACTCTAATAGAACTGCTCTCGTGTGTCGTTCAGGAGCTAGATAGAAGGCATTGAAGAGCGCGGGAAATGGGGTTTAGACACTGTTGTTTCGCGCCAAATATTTGTTGTTGTTGATCGCATTATCAAATCCTAATTCTTCACATGCGCAATCTGTGAGAAAGAGCCAGAGTGAAGGAGAAGACTTGGTATGTAAAATCCCATTATCTACTGTTATTGCCTTTGATCGATTAATTCTTTATTTAATTTGTTGTTTTTTATTGATTTTTTGTTGTTGATGTTGAATCCGCACTGTCTAATTCTTAGTTTTTAGTAAATAATTTCACTGAATCCGACCCATTTTTTGAAATCCACATAGATAAATCAGTGAATGAATATGGTAGTTGCATGAATAGGCCTCGTAAAATCAATTGCTAGCGAGGAACTGTACTAGGGATCAATACTTTTATGTAAAAATCACACTTGAAGTCAAGCAGATGATAAGGATCATAATAGTTTTAGAGTTTTTCAAATCCTGACTGGCCGGTCAATTTATTAGCAGATGTTAAATAAACTCTGTTTTGTCTTAAAAATGATGATTCGATAGATTTTCGGATTTATTTCATATTGTGATGGGATTTGAATATTTCAATCAACTAGTAATGTTTTTGCTGTGTGAATTCTCTTTATGAATCTGTCCAATATTCATAAGAATATGATTAGCCAACTAATCATATTATAAAATAAAATAATAGGATTATGGCAAATTGAATTTTCGAAGAAAGATCAAGTAACCGCCAGATGATAGAGACAATATGAATTGTGATGGGCTGGAACATGGATGCAAGGTGGGTGGAGGAGGGAGTGGCAAATTGAATCTTTAAAGAAGATCAGTTAATGATAAGGATCAATTGTATGAATAGTTTAAGTAAAATATTTAAGTGACTCTCACCTAACCCTTACGAATTATGATTGAGAGTATTTAAAGTTTTAGGCCGGCCATGTTTTGTTGATACAAACAAAAATGAAAACATTAAAACAGAAGAAGGCGAGGCAACTTGTAGGAAAAAAAATGAAAATAGCAATCAAATAGTGGAATATAAAGTCAATTACTCAATTTGAATAGTGATTACAGTATCATGTCCTTTGAATTGCTTACACTCAGTTTGAATAGTGAGGGGTACAGTCAGTTTTTTGTTGTGCATCCGCAAGGTGAAAAAGTGCAGAGTTAAGTTGTTGTATGCCAAAGATAATGATTTGAGAAGAGATGCAAGAGTGGACAGAGACCAGAGATTGAATGCTATGAATTGCTCTGTTGATGGCTGTTTGAGCTGCTGTCTTGGTTTCTGCCCGAGACATAGAAAAATAGATGATTACAAGAGATTAAGTGAAACGTTTGATAGATGTTCCCCACATTCAGAGTTATACAAGCAACAAGTGGCAATCCCCTAGTAAGTTGCATCAAACTAAATGTCAAAAAAAAAAAAAAAAAAAAACACCTTATTACATATATATTTTCTCAAGCCTTGTTTTATATGGACTTTTTATGCCTTAACATGTATGCTGATAACTAGTAAGAATCATTCTCATAGTTATGCATTCTTTCTTCTGCAATTAGGTAAGCGGACTCAAACATTGAATTTAATTTATTTATTTTATGAAATCATTACTTGTTAAATCTTCTATTCAACTCTTTTTAGTAGTGTTGGATACTTCTCTTACTCTATTAAACCTAGTTATCTGTAGCTATGTATTGCTCTTTGCCATGCATTTTTAGTTTTAATTCATGTTTGGTAAATATAATTAGGAGTGAGACTCATTACGTTCCCTAGATAATAGTTGCTTATGTTTATTCCTAAATTATTTCCATGTGGGTTCTAATATGATTTATAGGTGAAGCATTAAACATGTCCTATATTTTTAGATTGGTTTATAACCCATGTAAATCTTCCAATTGTTATTAATAATTAAGAACAGAATTGGGAGGCATAATTAATAAATCTCACATGATTATGACTTTTTATTTTTTAAAAATGATTATACAATGAACTCAAGTCATAATGCATGGAAAATGATCTTGCATTATTTATTCACATGTAGAAATAACATAGGAATATGTTTTTATTTATATTATTGATGTAAATTTTTATTGTATTTTACAGTACATTTCATAGGATTTGCACTGAGTGAAACTTGGAGGTTGAAATCTTCTTACAGAAAAGGTGATCTAAGTCCAAACACATGAGCTTATTATAGTATGTTGGAACAAGTTGATAGGATTCCCTGTTATGTCCTTATGTCTCTCCAGTGGTAGAATGATGGCTGATGGTTGTGCAAATTCAGCACAGAGGAAACCCTCCAGATGAAATGTACTCCATCATTTCTAGGGTTTCTTGTTTCAGGATATGCTAAATCGTTGAACTTATAGTTGTGGTAGTGTCCTGCATTATAGTTTTTAATGGTTTCTGGATAAGGCTTACTTTATGTTGCCCTCTGAAGCTACTAAGTGCGCTGGCTTTCAGCAATTTATATTCATGCCCTATGCTCTGCAGTTCTTTATTCCAGACTTATTGAGGTGGCCTTTTTTCATGCTATTCAGTTTGCTTTCAGGCTTGGCTTGACTCTGGCACGTGCGCAAATGATTTGGCTGGTAACTTGGGGCGTGGACACATACATTCGGATGGCTGTCATTTTGTAATTATTTTCTGGATTTTCTTCCTTGGAATCTGGTTGTTATGGCAGAATACAATTTAATTAGATATGTTAGATGAATGCTATAGCTTACTGCCGGATGCTTTATCTGTTGTACTTCAACGTGGTGAAACTGATATTATTTGGTTGTTCTCTTCTATTTGAAACACTGCAGATTTATTCTGGGGTTTTTCTGATGCTTTTGCCTTCTGAGGCTGCTTTTGTTTCTTGTGGTGTGTTTGCTTAATTGATTATCACAAACAGTTGATCCTACTCGGAATGAAGTTAAGAAAAATTGAGAGATTAAGAGTTCTTCTCTTAAGAGGAGAGTTAATTATACCTCAGAGTTTCTCAAACAAGACTGCAGCTTCGTTCCTACCAGTTACTAATTTTACCCCCATCATGAGGCCCTCCCTCTCACATCTCCAATGACTGAAACAAGATTTCATCAATGTGAGAAAAACTGTTTAATAAAATCGCCACTCTGAAGCATAAGCCAAAGCTGTGCAATTAAGAAACGAGAAAGTTGATTATAATAATCTAATTATAATATATTAGATCGGGCTAGATCATGATAAACTCATTAGTCTATATTTGATGAGGGAGAGGTGAGTGACACTTTTAATCCAGAATTTTTAGAATAGTGAAATTTATCTCCGTAAAACTAATGAAGTGTTTGTCTAAGCTTATAACTCTAAAATTAAACTGGTTTATTTGTTTATAACTTTTTTGAGCTTATAAGCAGAAAAAAAAAAAATCCCAATTTATTATTATTATTATTATTATTTTTGCTTATAAGTACTCTGCTTATAAGCTAGTTTTATCAAGTATATTACCACATTATCCTTGTTTAATTTTAAAATTTCATAGTATATCCTTATTTAATGTAGTACCATTTTTAGTCATTTTATAATAAAATATACTCATAAGTCAAATTTTACCAAACATGTCAACTACTTATCAGTCACTTATAAGTACTTTAACCAAACAAACACGTAATTACTTAAAATTTCAAATGCATTTTAGCTTATAAACATTAATTTTCATAAGCTCAGACAAACACATTTGTTACTAAAACGTGTTGAAATCATGTCAAAAAGACAAAAACACCCTTAAATATCTTTTTTTTTTACCCCTATTATCATTACAATGAAACAACAATAAATTAAAAGATTAAAAGATTAATTGCCAACTTTTACCCTTCATTGGGGTATTGGATTAAAAAATTATTAGTTCGTTTCTCTTTCCATATTTTATTTGTTACTAAACCAGAATTTTTCTGATCAAATTAAGATTTTTAACACAATATTGTAAACAAAAATTAATAATCACATATTTAAAACAAGCTCTTTAAGACAACACAAAATAAATGGTAATTTAAAAAGGTTTTATCAGTTTTAGAAGTGATCTATTTCGTATTTTTCATTTCATTCTTTGTATTTTCAGATAAATATACCAAACTTATTTTCATTTTTGCATTTTCAAATAGATTCTTTAAGTTCGAAAACTTTATCGTGGATACACCTTCGCTCTAAATCTGTTATGTTGCCATTTGTGAAAAATGAGTAAAAAGGTTACTTAGACCTTATAAGAAAGTGTTAGGATTAAATGGTAACTTTGTTTTTATATAAAATAAAATAAAAATATCTTTGTAAACCTGACGACAATATAGCAGAATCAAGACAAATGGGTATCTATGATTAAAAAAAAAAAAAAAAAAAAATTTTACTTTGAGGATCCATTAGATAACGCAATAGAGTATCATTGATACATTTTATAGGGGCATCTCCAACTCACGCTATTTTGATGTAAAAAACACCAAAATGGCATGTTTATTGCTCCAATCCATCGTTAAGCGCCACTCCATTTTGGTTTGGAGCTACAGTGCTGCACCAAATTGTAGCGTTATTAATTTTTTTTTAATTTTTTTCTTTTTTTAAATTTTGTTAAGTTAATTTGAGTATTAAATTTTATACAAAAAATCACGCCAAATTTGATTATTTGTATTTAATTTAATTTGATTATTATTTGAGTATTAAATTTTATACAAAAAATCACACCAAATTTGATTATTTGTATTTAATTTAATTTGATTATTATTTATAACAATAAATTCATAACAATGATATAATTCAAAAAATAATGAAAAATTAAAAATAAAACTTTATTCAGTGCTAATATTAAACTACAATAACTCAAAATAAAAATTAACACTAATTTAAAAATATTAAATCTAAAAAGTTTGAATAGACAATACATCTTTTTGAGCTTGAATGAATAATATATCTTTTGAAATAAGTTATAAATTTAAAAAGCTTGAATAGACAATACATCTTTTTGAATTAGCCATAAATCTAAAAAACTTGAACGACAATGTCCGATTTCAAAATTTTTTTGCTCGACATAAACAAATCAAGGATACAGAGGCTCATCATGCTTTTCGAAATGCATTAATTGATTATTTGTGGGAAGAACGTACTAATTCGGAAAATTAAATTACTATCAATATAGAATTTTACTTTTGTGTTATTGTTGTTTATTATTTTATATTAGATGTAATGTTTTTTTATATTAAATGTAATGTTTATTTGATTAAATAAATGCTTAATTTTATTAAATTAGTATAATTTTTAAAATAATTATTATTTAATAAAAATATCATTCACAATATTTAATTAATATATACAAAATTAATGAGTGAAATAAATTAATTGTTGATTATTACAATAAAAGAAAAAGAAAAAGAATATTCTATGAAATATTCTTTTTAGTATAATATTTGGTGTAGTGAGTTAGAGATAGAATAGTATTTTACACCAAAATTTGCACCAATTTGGTGCAATAGGTTGGAAATCGGCTAAACATTGAGTGTTCATTTGATTAAAAATATTATTTTCAAACTAAAATTAGTAGAAAATTGTGAAAACGACTTTGAATTATTTTATTATTTTATATTCATTTTAAGGATTATATCCTAAAACCTTTTTCGAAAATATCTTGATTTATTTTTACCACACATTTTCATAAGATTTTTGTATTTCTTGTTTAAAAAAATGTACATAAATTCTATATCAAATAAGTGAATAACCATAAAAAATTATGGTGCTCAGTGCTCACGGTCGGCTGTGGCATACTGGCATGCCAGCGGTCCGTTTTAGAAAGAAAAAATGCAAAAGCAGCAAAATAAATAAATATATATTATTGGTGAGCGTGAAGGAAAAAGTAAATGACAAAACACATTTGTTTAAGTGAGTAAGGAAGGGAGAACGACATTTTCCCACTTTGATGAAATGACACTTTCCCATCATTCGTTAGGTTCTATTAGTGTTTTCAGTTAATATTTGATCAAAAAGATGAAAATACTCTTAAATAGTTTATTTCTTGATTAGTTTATTATAAATTAAAATTAGTTAATTCAAAGTCTTTATTCGATTATTTATTAGTCAAAGTATAAAGATACATTTTTTTCTTTATTTATTTAATTAATTAGGAATATTGATTTTTTATGTTAATTAGTAAAAATGAAAAACATTATAAATAATAGTGATGTGATATTGATGACATTATAAATAAATGTTAAGATTATTTAACTTTAAACAATTTTATAACATTACTCATAACTTTTAAGGTGAGGTTAACTATTTTTTCTTTTTTGAATTTTTAATATTTAACTTTTTGGCTAATTAAAAAATAATAAAAAATTTATAAAGTAAAATATTTAAGGGTATTTTCATCTTTTTAGTAAAATATTAACGGAAAATATAATAGAACCTAATAAAGGGTTAGAAAGTGTCATTTTGAAACTTAATGGGCGAGAAAGTTCATTTCGTCAAACCTTGGTGGGAACATGTCGTTCTCCCAATAAAGAAACAATATATTATTGGCGAGAGTGAGAGGAAAGAATAAATGAAAGCTAAAGAGACTCCATTGAAGATTCCATGCTGACGTTTAACATGTTATGCCATTAGTAAAGCAAAATAAATGAGCATATAGATGCTTGTAAAAAAGGGAAGAAAAACTTTATTTCATTAGTTTAGTGAACATTCCAAGTCTCTCTTTGATCTCCTTAATCTTCAAGAGAGAAGACAAATAGACATGGGAAATTGTCAGGGTAAACAATCATCAAGATCTAGAAAACATATAACCATTCATGACCGTGCTCAATCGGGAGATATTAATGGGTTTCAGAAGCTACTTCAAAAGGATCCATCTCTTATCAACGAAAGAAATGCAATTGTAAGGTTATTTTTTTCTTTTAGTATTATTTTTTTTATTAATGAACATATATCCACTTGAAAGAATTAGATTTTGTCACTTGTTTCTTTACAGGGTTTTGGACAAATTAAAAATTAAGTTTCTTTGCAAAAGCTGAGTGTGTTTATCTTCCAATTTATGTATTCACTTTGGTTTGAGTGCAGACGTTGGAGACACCCCTTCATCTTTCTGCTGGTAACAACAAGACAAAAATAGTGAAATTTCTGCTTGAATGGAAAGGAGATGATAAAGTTGACTTGGAAGCGAAAAATATGGTAAGTGAAATTTATCTGTTTTATATTTTATTAATTTTCCGGAGAGAAATCTAAGCACTGTAAAGCCAAAAAATATGCTAGTAAAAATATGACTGCCTAGAAAAAAGAGAAAAAGAAAAACCAGGTTACTTGAGAAACCATGTGTTATACATTGATGTGTTGATTTTTGCAGTGTGGAGAAACTCCATTGCATTTAGCTGCGAAGAATGGGTGCAATGAAACTGCGCGATTACTTCTTGCTCATGGTGCTCTTGTTGATGCTCAAACTGAGGTGTTTTTTAATTGTGAAACTTTTCCGGAAAAATGTGATAGTGATATATTTTTATTCAATTTATTTTCCATTTTCACATGCAGTATGGAGTGACACCACTAAAACTTTCGGTTTTGCACTCAGTTCGAACTAAAGACTGTTCAATTGTCAAGACATTGCTCGAGAATAATGCTGATTATAATGCTACAGATGATGTATGGATTTTAATATATATTCTAAAATAATAAATAAATATATATTTATTGCTAAATATCAGTAATTTAAGTAACTTTGATTGCAGGAGGGCATGACTGTTCTAGATCATCTTTCAAAAATCCAAGAAAGTGGAAAGTTGAGTGATGTATTTCTCTCTCATCAAGAAGAGCAACGAAAGAAAAAGGTACTTGAAGCATGCAGCAAGGAAAAAGAAAAGATGGATGCCCTTGATAAAGAGCTATCAAATATTGTGGGTCTGGATGAACTCAAGATGCAACTTAGGAAATGGGCAAAGAGCTTTCTTGTGGATGAGAGGCGCAAGGCCCTTGGACTGATAGTCGGAACTGAAAGACCTCCTCGCATACCGTTTCAAGGAAATCCTGTAACAGGTAAAAATTATTGCTGCTTAATCTTTAGACCTTTCCTTTAGGGCACCGGCGCATCTAGAGTTTTTTATCTGAGGGACTATTGTTTATAAAAACTTAAAAGTCCATCATTCAAATTAAAACCAGTGTTTTGAAACCTAGACCAGATCGGCCAGTCCGATCGGTCCCTTCTTCGGTCCGAGGACACCATAAATCAGGTTTAAGCCATTAGACTAGCTTGAAATGCGGCTGAACCGACGAAACAATGTTGAACCACAGTTCAACCGGCCTAGTGGCTAAACCGGGTTACCAAAATTCCTACCATCTTTGAGTTGATTCCAACATCGTTGTACTCACCTGACACCACCATCGACATCACCTTCACATCCACGACAAAACCCCTACCATCTACGGCCAAGCACACCCACCGATGGTCAACCATCGTCCACAACGCAACCAAACCTAGGGTTTTTTTTTTTTTTTCTTTCTTCTTTATTTTACACAAATCTTCAATCAAACAATTCAAACCAAACCCTTATTAACTCTACTCACTCTTAACTCACCCAAATTATCAGCCATGCCTCACCGAAGAGACAAAGACGAAGACGATATGACGGATGAGGATGATTTTGACGATGAGTTTGACGACGATTTTGACGATGAAGAAGAGGACGGTATGTGTTCTTGAATTTGAGTGCATTGAATTGGGGAAGTTATTAATTGGAAATATGTAGGGGTGTGTTTACAAGATTTTATACCTATAGGGACTAATGAATATCTCAGAGGTATGTTTGTTAAATTTTACAATAATACTATAGTTACAAAGAAATCTTACAAAGATTTCTATATAAAGTGAGGTGGTAAAATATGAATGGAAGAGTGAAACAAAAAGTCCAACTCATTAAATTCATTCTTTCATTCATTTTTTGCCACATCATTTTGTATGGAGATCTTTGTAAATTTTTTTTGTAAATGTAGTTTTAATACTAGTGTTTTAGCATGTTTTTGGGTTTATTTATTTTAGGGGTAATTAATAATTTTATAAAGTATTGAGGTTCTAATGTAACGATTTTTTTTATTTTTTTTGGTTGGTTTTAAATCCCAGGAATGGTGCTACCCTATCCTAGGCCTCCATTGGCTTCGCCAATTATGAATTTTGGCACTGGTAAACTTCCTCACATGGCATTTCCAGGAAATCCTATAACAGGAAAAATTTTTGCTTACTTTATCTTTCCTTGAGGGCGCCGGTGCATCTAGATTTTTAGATTTGAGGGACTATTGTTTATAAAAACTCTATCATTAAAATTAAAACAAAATATCTATAGACTCTATAATCCAAATAAAATGGGCAAAGAGCATTCTTTTGAATGAGAGGCACAGGACCCTTAGACTCAAATTCAGTGGTACAACTAGGATTTTAAGTAAGAAGACAAAATTCAAAAATAATATATTTTAAATTTTTTGATAATGATAAATAATTTTTTTTTGTTCAATACAATTATAATTTTTCTAATACATGGTGAAGCAAATAAAAGAAATGATACCAACATAAGAAAACTTATTAAAAAAAAAAAAATTTATTTTCTAAATTTAAATTAAATTAAAGAAACTAAGCAGAATAGGATTCATAACGTAATGAAGAATTTGTCCTATATCAAAGCCTTAATTTATGAAGTTTGTATAATTTTTTATTTATAATCTAAAAATTTTTTATAGTTATTTTTAGGATTAATTATTATATTGGGCAACTAAATTTGTATACGATGGACTTAAATATAATCTAACATTTCATTTAATTTTTTTTATAGGCTTAAATATTGGATTAGGTAAATTTTCATTTAACTAGTTTTTGGGATGAACTTGCATTGTTCCTTGTTCATTTTTAAATACCAGGGAGGGCACTGCCTCACCCTGGGCTTGGACTGCCTCCGCCATTGCTGAAAGTTGGCAACAGAAGACTTCCTCACATGGCATTTCTAGGAAATCCTGGAACAGGTAAAATTGCTGCTTACTTTAGCTTTCCTTGAGTTAAATCTAACATTTTTTAAATGGATTTGTCCTTTCTGCTCGTTTTGAATAGAACTTATGTACTTTCTCAATTATTTTCTAAAAAAAAGCGTATGCAAATTAATATTACTCCTAATATAATATTTTGCTTTCTCAAATACCAAATTATTTATTTAGTTTTTTTTAATGTTGGATATTAGGTAAGACAATGGTGGCTCGAATCCTTGGAAGACTACTCCATAGTGTGGGAATTTTGCGTACCCCTAATGTAAAAGAAGTTCAAAGGACTGATTTAGTAGGTGAATATATTGGTCAGACTGGACCAAAGACTCGGGAAAAGGTACACTATGCTTTTCATATCCTATGTTTGACGAATTTAGGGTAAATATACAAATTCTTATCTAAAACTGATGTGGCTAAACTCTTTTATAGTCATTCGATGGATCATGTATCATCTCTTTTACCTTTTATATTTCAAAATGCATAATATCTTAGAAACGGATTTTATATTGTATGGTTTATTTTAACAAGAAAAAAATAATAATTTCATGCATAGATCAAACAAGCCGAGGGAGGTATTCTTTTTGTGGATGAAGCATATCGACTGATCCCGCGGGAGAGATGTGTTGGCGACTTTGGATTAGAAGCCTTTGAAGAGATCATGTCTTGTATGGACAGTGGAAAAGTTTTAGTCATATTTGCTGGGTACAATGAACCAATGCAACGTGTAATATCTTCTAATGAAGGTTTCAGCAGAAGGATTACTAACATTTTTAAGTTTAAAGATTTGAGTTGTGAAGAGCTAGCTAATCTTCTCCATATCAAGATGAGTAATCAAACGGAGGATAACTTGTTATATGGGTTCAAATTACATTCTTCTTGTAGTGAAAATGCCATTGCAGAGCTAATCCAGAAAGAGACAACAAAAGTGCAGCGTATGAAAATGAATGGAGGTTTAGTGGATATAATGCTAAATAATGCTAAGGGGAATTTGGATTTTAGGATTACTGATGATTGTGTAGAGAGTGATGAATTGCTTACCATCAAATTAGAGGATTTTGAAGCAGCTTTGAGATTTTTACCCAAATAGCATCACTCTTAGCGTTTGAGTGTAAACGTATAAGTCTTCTTGCTTTGTGCGCGTTTGAATGTTTAGTCAGCCTGTTTATCAGTTGAACTTTTAATTTGTATTCGCAATAACTATTTTAAGTATTTGGATGATAAAATTTCTACTCTTTCTTTGTCTAGTACTGTTTTACTTTAACTATTATATATATATATATATATATATATAAGAAATCCTTGACGTTGGAGGCATTAATGGCGTGATAAAGAAAAAATATTCTTGATGAGCAGACTCTATGTAGGTCTTCAAAAGGATATCAAATACAACTGTAGGTGAAATCTAGCAGTTGCTTGTAATTGTCAATAGCAATTTGCAGAATGTGCAAATTCAGTGTAGCAGCTTGTTGCTTCGGTAGGAAACCCTCCATAGTAAAATCAAGGCATTTTACTCCGACAGACCTTTCACATGAAATTTCGAACTTTTAAATTTAGAACTTGATACTCATTTTTTTCTTATCCAATTGAAATGTGAGGATTTGAACTTGTAACATTTGGTTTTATTATTTTGTTAAGTTGTCATTCTACCTAAAAGTTCCTAAAAGTTTAAGCTAATAGGTTCTATATGGTTTGAAACAAGCCCCTAGGGCCTGGTTTGAGGAGCTAAAAACCGCATTACTAGGTTGGGGATTTGTTAACTTTATTGCAGATTCAAGCCTCTTCCTCTATCGAAAAGAGGAGCAAGTTATCTACATTGTGGTGTATGTAGATGATATTCTTCTTACTGGAAGTAATGGTGAAACGGTAATGGATGTAGTTCACAAACTAAACAAACAGTTTGCACTCAAAACTCTTGGCTCTCTAAAATAATTTTTGGGTTTTGAGGTGCTCTGAACTGACCTAGGATTGCACATGAGTCAGGAGACATATGCAAAGGATCTCTTAGTAAAAACAAGAATGATGAACTCTAAACCTTGTTCCACTCCCATGGCAGTAGGTGTCAAACTTTCATTTGAAGATAGTGAAGCATTTGATAAGCCAGCCCTGTATAGGAGTACAATTGGAGCCCCATAGTGCTTAACACTATCAAGACCTGATATCTCCTACTCAATCAACAAACTAAGCCAGTTTTGAAAGCTCCCACTCACCTCCATTGACAGACATGCAAAAGACTTCTTAGGTACGTTAAAGGTACACCAACTCATGGCATACGGTTCACTAAAGCACAAAGACTGACTCTAGAGTAACTTCTTAGGTACATTAAAGGTACTCCAACTCATGACATACAGTTCACTAAAGCACAAAGACTGACTCTAGAGTGCTTTACGGATGCTGATTGGGCCAGCAATATTCAGAACTGAAGGTCCACCAGTGGATGTTGTCACTTCTTAGTTCCAAATCTGGTTCAGTAGAGCTCCCGAAAACAGAAACTGATAGTTCTTTCCTCCACTGAAGCAGAATATAGGGCCCTTTCTCAGGGTTCTACTGAAATTGCATGGTTTCAATCATTGTTCTCTGAAATTGGATTATCTCTTGCTGCCATTCCCATTATCTGGTGTGACAATCAAAGTGCAGGCTCTTTTGCCTCCAATCCTGTTTTTCTTGCAAGAAACACATTGAGCTAGATGCTCATTATGTAAGAGAACAAATTTCGGCCAATAAGTTGAAAGTTCAATATGTGCCTGGTGAACACCAAAAAGCTGACATTTTTACTAAAGCCCTCTCAGCAGCAAGGTTTGAAACATTAAGGGATCAGCTTACATTCCAGACTTCTAGAGTTATAGCTGATCAATAGGTTCTGATGAGTTTAATCTTCACTATTGGTGTTGAATTACAGTCAGTCTTGGTACTGCTGTGTTTTAATGCTGAGAATTTTACAGAAACTGCTGCTGAATTATAGTCAGTTTTGGTACTTTTTTTTTTTTTTTTCATGCTGAGAGTCTTACAGAAAGTGGTACTTCAGTTGGTACTGCTGTGTTGTATTGCTGAGAAGTTTTACCTAAGAAATTTTCAGTTTTGGTGCTGAGATTTTCAGTCTTGGTACTGCTGGGTTCTATTGCTGAGAAGTTTAACAGAAGAAAATTTCAGTTTTGATGCTGAGATTTTCAGTCTTGGTACTGCTGTGTTCTATTGCTGAGAAGTTTTACAGAAGAAATTTTCAGTTTTGGTGCTGAGATTTTCTTGCATCTGAGGTATGGTCAACTGATTTGTTTTTTGATCTCTGCTGATTTGTCTTAACTGAAGTACTTGGTGCTGTTATGCTGGTGTTCTGCTCTCTTATACTCTGCCTTGACTGAAATGCCTGCTTGGTAATTGGACTGAAGTGCTTGTTTAGTACTGTTGTGCTGGTGTTCTGCTCCCTCATAATCTGTCTTCACTGAGAGTAAAATGGTACTTAATCAAGTTCAGAATGAGCAGATTTTTGCAGAGTAGATGGTTCAGTTTAAGGGGGATGTTAAGTAAAATGAGAAGTTGTCAAGAATTCCAAGCTTGGTTTAAGAGGGGATGTTAGTGAAGAGGCTGTTTGTGGCCGTTTATCTACTGTTATAATCACTGTTAGTCTTAACTTAAAACTCTATAAAAGAGTTCATCAGTGTACACTTACTCAACTTTAATGAAATACAAGTATTTTCCAGAATTTTCTTTCGGTTTCTCCTCTGTTTTTACTCAAAACATCACATAGTTTAAGACCTAATAATTATATTTGAGTTCAATACAAATCTTATCTGAACTTTGTATATGGTATTTTGTAAAGTAGCTCAATGCTTCGTGGATAATGCTTACTTTATGTTGCCTTCAGCAATTTATATCCAGGCCCTGTAATCTGTGGTTCTCTAATCTATTCAAGAATTGGACAACTAGTTAATGATATGTGTCAGATGAAGGTTACTGCAATGTTAATTTGGCTGGTGTTTGGTTTTCAGGGCTTTGAAATGATGTTGATTGCTCTTTAAAAATGTCTTTAAGCTGCCATTACTTGACTATTCTGTTTTGTTTGAAACACTATTTTATTGTCAACTTTTTCTGACGTTTTTGCCTTCTGGCTCACAAGTTCTGTGGCTGCTTTCGTCTAACAGGTTTGCACAATCAGATTATTTTTTATGTGTATATGGCTATTGCTATATCTGATTTCTGTTTAAGTCTTTAACTTTTTTTTCTTAATTTTTCTTTTTACCTCTAGCTTCACTCTTATCTAATCAGATTGCATAGATAAAAGAACTAATTAGTTATCTCATCTTGCTTTAGTTTATCCTCAAATTAAATTTGGTAAAACCAGATTTCTACAACGAAATTTTACTGCCTTTGACACTTTGGACCCTATAAAAACCTATACTGCCCTACAAATCCCCCATATAACTCTGAACTACTCCAATTAATTTATTAGATTGATATTCATAAATACTTCTAACATAGCTCAAAGAATACAAAATTTGCTGGACAGAGATCCAGGAAATGCCTGGCATATATAAACAAATTTATTGAGAAGCATGAAAGGTAAAGTAATAGGAAGTTTTGAAACTTGATAGAATTTTAAAAGAAATTGCTATACTAGTAAAAAAAAAAAGTTATTTTTTTTCTAATTAATCAATGCCTTTAATATTTTTAATATTTAAAAATGTGTTTGATAACTTTCCTCTTTTTTTTAAATAGGTTCTTTAAGTTTGAAAACTTTATCATGGATACACCTTTGCACTAAATCTATTAGGTTGTCATTAGTGGAAGATGAGAGAAAAGGTAACTTAAGTCTTATAAGAGAGTATTAGGGTTAAATGGTAACTTTGTTTTTATTTAAGAAAAAAATGTTTTGTAAACCTAACCACAATATAACAATATAACAGAGTTAAGACAAAGAGTATTCATGATTTTTTTTTTTTTTTTTTTTTTTAATTTTGAGGATCCATTAGATAACGCAATATAATATCAGCGATAAATTTTTTATCATTGACTTTAAAAATGTGAAAGTTGTTATCCGAATGATAAATTTAGAAACTTTGAGAGCATCTATGACATTCTCCATATGAATATTCAAAATTGTTATTAGATTAAAAATAGCGAAAATTTGTTTAAATGACTTTTAATCATTTAATTATTTTATATTTATTATAAGGATTATAACTGAAACCTTTTTCAAAAATATTTTAATTTATTTCTACCATTCATTTTTGTAGACAATAAAATTTATGGTTACGGAATGAGGTATGATCTTTTGAGATTGAGGCTGACAATCCGTTGAACCTACACATAAAGAAAACAAGTGCGAAACTTAAGTAAAACACCGATATGGTGTCTGTCGTAGGCACTCTGCGACTCAAGTTAATAAGACTGAATGAGGTTATTTAGTGAGGGACAGAGAAAGAAAGGGTTTACCAAAGTCTAATTGGAGAATAGAGCTATAGTGAAGGTGCTAGTTCTCAAGAGCAAGAACTTTGATTATAAGTAGATGATATTGAATAATAGATCTTTAATGAGAGGCAAGACCTCTTTTTATATAGTGGTCACAGGATCTTCGAATTTTAGTAGAACTCTAAGTCCATAATATAAAGTTATGGTAAATAGAAAGGTCTTGACTTACTTACCTTTAGTAGGGGTGAGAGCTCTAATTCACCTCATATACAAGATCTAAATGAGTTAAGATAAAACCTAAATAGAAAGTAGGTGTATAAGGGTTTTAGTGTGATTTTTAACCCTTAGAGGATATCATGGGTCAAAGCGCCTGGCCGTAAGTGAGCTAATGATGATACCCAAATCTGGAGAGAGGTTGAGTTTAGGCCATAAATCTGGCCCATGACATGAACTTTGACGTAGCCCAACAGGAATTGAATCACGACCTTGGGCATACATAATAGATGTTACCTGTTTGGGTCTCATGAAATCCAAGATAATTTTTGGCCAATATAATTTTTATAAGACTTTTGTATTTCTTTTAAAAATATATATATATGCGTAAATTTTATATCAAATAAACCGTAAGATAAGCTAAAAAAACGATAGTGCTCATGGTCGGCTCCTTTTGCAGAACGTGGGGCTGTCAATATTATAATACCTTGGCCTACAAACGCTTCTTTTTAGAAAGAAGAAAGAAAAAAAAAAAAAGCAGCAAAATAAATAATATATATCATTGGTGACAGAGGAAAAAGTAAATGACAAACAGATTAGTCTAAGTCAGTAAAGAAACATATTAGATATTAGGGATACAAATATATAATTATATATTCTGGGCGAGAGTGAGAGGAAAAAGTAAATGAAAGCTAACGAGACATCATTGAAGATTCCATGCTGACGTTTAACATGTTATGTCATTAATAAAGCAAAATAACCGAGTATAGATGCTTATAAGAAGGGAAAAACAGAAACTTTGTTTCATTAATTCAGTGAACATTCCAAATCTCTCTTTGTTTTATTTTGTTCTCTTTAATCTCCTTAATCTTTAAGAGAGAAGACAAATAGACATGGAGAATGGTCAGGATCAGGATAAACAATCATCAAGATCTAAGAAACGTATAACCATTCATGACTATGTTCAGTCGGGGGATGTTGATGGGTTTCAGAAGCTACTTCAGGAGAATCCATCTCTTCTCAACGAAAGAAATGCAATTGTAAGATTTTTTTTTTTTCTTTTAGTATTAATGCGTATATATCACTTGAAAGAATTAGATTTTATCAGTTGGTTCTTTAAAGGGTTTTAGACAAATTAAGAAGGAAACAGAAATTAAGTTTCTTTGTAAATTAATTAATTTAAGTACAACCAATTTGAGTGTGTATATCTTCCATTTTATGTATTCATTTTGGTTTAACTGCAGATGTTGGAGACACCCCTTCATCTTTCTGCTGGTAACAACAAGACAGAAATACTGAAATTTCTGCTTGAATGGAAAGGAGATGATAAAGTTGACTTGGAAGCGAAAACTATGGTAAGTTAAATTTATCTGTTTTATGTTTTATTAATTTTCTGGAGAGAAATCTAAGCACTATAAAGCCAAAATAGATGCTAGTAATGACTGCGTAGAAAAAAAAGAGAGAGAGAAAAAAATCCATCTTCCCTGAAAAACCATGTGTTATATATATTGATCTGTTGAGTTTTGCAGTGTGGAGAAACTCCATTGCATTTAGCAGCCAAGAATGGGTGCAATGAAGCTGCACGATTACTTGTTGCTCATGGTGCTCTTGTTGAAGCTGAAAATATTGTAAGTGAAATTTATCTGTTTCATATTTCATTAATTTTCCGGAGAGAAATCTAAGCAGTACAAAGCCAAAAAAATATGCTTGTAAAAATATAACTGCTTTGGAAAAAAGAGAAGAAAAAAAAAACATGTGTTATGTATTGATCTGTTGAGTTTTGCAGTGTGGAGAAACTCCATTGCATTTAGCGGCCAAGCATGGGTGCAGTGAAGCTGCACGATTACTTCTTGGTCATGGTGCTCTTGTTGAAGCTGAAACAGAGGTGTTTTTTAATTCTGAACAACTTTTCCTGAATAATGTGATAGTGATATACTTTTATTCAATTTATTTCCCTTTTTTACATGCAGTATGGAGCGACACCGCTAAAACTTTCGGTTTTGCACTCAATTCGAACTGAAGACTGTTCAATTGTCAAGACATTGCTCGAGAATAATGCTGATTATAATGCGAAAGATGATGTATGGATTTTAATATATATTCTAAAATAAAAAAATATATATATTTATTGCTAAATATCAGTAATTTTAACTTTGAATTCAGGAGGGCATGACTGTTCTAGATCATCTTTCAAAAATCCAAGAAAGTGGAAAGTTGCATGATGTATTTCTCTCTCATCAAGAAGAGCAACGAAAGAAAAAGGTACTTGAAGCATGCAGCAAGGAAAAAGAAACGATGGATGCCCTTGATAAAGAGCTATCAAATATTGTGGGTCTGGATGAACTCAAGACGCAACTTCGGAAATGGGCAAAGAGCTTTCTTGTGGATGAGAGGCGCAAGGCCCTTGGACTGATAGTTGGCACTGAAAGACCTCCTCACATCCCATTTCAAGGATATCCTGGAACAGGTAAAAATCATTGCTGCTTAATTTTATAGATCTTTCCTTGAGGGTACTATTGTTTATTAAAACTTATAGAGTCCATCATTTAAATTGAAACAAATATCCATGGACTCTATAATCAAAATTAAATGGGCAAAGGGCATTCTTTTGGATTGGGTAGTTAAATTTCTATATGATGGATTTAATTATAATCTAACATTTCATTTAATTTGTTTTTAGGCTTAAACTGGATTTGGTCAAATTTTGATTTAGCATGTTTTTGGATTTAATTATTTTGGTGGTAATTGATAGTTTTATAGAGTATTGAGGGTCTAAGAGTAATCATTTATAGTTTTTTTTTTTTTTTTTGGTTGGATTTAAATCCCAGGAAGGGAGCTACCCCACGGTAGGCCTCCATTGGCGAAACCTTTTCCAAAGATGAAAGTTGGCACCGGAAAACTCCCTCATATGGCATTTCCAGGAAATCCGGGAACAGGTAAAATTGTTGCTTACTTTATCTTTCCTTGAGGGTACCGGTGCATCTAGACTTTTAGATTTGAGGAACTACTGTTTATAAAACTATTACACTCTCATCCAAATTAAAACAAAATATCATTAGACTCTATAATCCAAATCAAATGGGCAAAGGGCATTCTTTTTAATGGGAGGCATAAGGCCCTTAGACTGAAATTGAGTGGTAGAACTAGGATTTTAGGTGAGAAGGGCAAAATTAAAAAAAAAAAAAATGATATGTTTTAAATTTTTTCGTAAGGATAATTAAAAAAAAAAATTGTTCAATACAATTTTAATTTTTCTAATATATGGTGAAGCAAATAAAAGAGATGATACTAACATAAGGAAACTTATAAAAAAATCATTATTTTCTATTAAATTAAAGAAACTAAGTAGAATAGGATTCATAAATTAATCAAAGCGTTAATTTATGAAGTTTGTATAAATGTTTTTTATTTAATTTATAATCTAAAATTTTATTTAGTTTATTTTTTGGATTAATTATTATATTGGGCAACTAAATTTGTATATGGTGGACTTAAATAAAATCTAACATTTCATTTAATTTTTTTATAGGCTTAAATATTGGATTAGGTAAATTTTCATTCAACTTGTTTTTGGGATTAACTATTTTGGGGGTAATTAGTAATTTTATAAAGTATTAAGGGCCTAAGGTAACAGTTTGTATTGTTCCTCGTTCATTTTAAAATACCAGGGAGGGCACTGCCTCACCCTGGGCTTGCACTGCCTCCGCCATTGCCGAAAGTTGGCACCAGAAGACTTCCTCACATGGCATTTCTAGGAAATCCTGGAACAGGTAAAATTGCTGCTCGCTTTAGCTTTCCTTGAGTTAAATCTAACATTCTTTAAATGGTTTTGCCCTTTCTGTTTGTTTTAAATAGAACTTGTGTACTATCTTAATGATTTTCAAAAAAAAAAAAAAAAAAATTTTGCAAATTAATATTACTCCTAACATAATATATTGTTTTCTTAAATACCAAATCAATTAAAATTTTCTTTTGTTCATATTGGATATTAGGTAAGACAATGGTGGCTCGAACCCTTGGAAGACTACTCCATAGTGCGGGAATTTTGCCTACCCCTATTGTAAAAGAAGTTCAAAGGACAGATTTAGTTGGTGAATATATTGGTCAGACTGGACCAAAGACTAGGGAAAAGGTACACTGCTTTACTTTTCATATCACATGTTTGATGAATTCCTGGTAATTAATATACAAATGTGGCCAAACTCTTTTATAGTCATTCGATGGATCATGTATCATCTCTTTTACCTTTTATATTTCAAAATGCATAATATCTTAGAAACATATTTTATGTTGTATGGTTTATTTTAACCAAAAAAAAAAAAATTTCATGCACAGATCAAACAAGCCGAGGGAGGTATTCTTTTTGTGGATGAAGCTTATCGACTAATCCCTTGGGAGAGATGTGGCCGTGACTTTGGGTTAGAAGCCTTAGAAGAGATCATGTCTTGTATGGACAGTGGAAAAGTTTTAGTCATATTTGCTGGCTACAATGAACCAATGCAACGTGTAATATCTTCTAATGAAGGTTTCAGCAGAAGGGTTACTAACATTTTTAAGTTTAAAGATTTGAGTTGTGAAGAATTAGCTAATCTTCTCAATATCAAGATGAGTAATCAAGCGGAGGATAACTTGTTATATGGGTTCAAATTACATTCTTCTTGTAGTGAAAATGCCATTGCAGAGCTAATCCAAAAAGAGACAACAGAAGTGCAACGTATGAAAATGAATGGAGGTTTAGTGGATTTAATGCTAAATAATGGCAAGGAGAATTTGGATTTTAGGATTATTGATGATTGTGTAGAGAGTGATGAATTGCTTACCATCAAATTAGAGGATTTTGAAGCAGCGTTGAGATTTTTACCCAAATAGCATCACTCTTAGTGTTTGAGTGTGACGTATAAGGCTTCTGGGTTTGTCCGTGTTTGAGTATTAAGTTAGCTCATTTATCAGTTGAACTTTTCATTTGTATTTGCAATATAACTATTTTAAGTATTTGGGATAATACAATCTCCACTCTTTGTTTGTCATTTCTATCTTTATTACTTAGTATTGTTTTACTTTTTCTTTAACTATTTTCTTACTTGAAGATCCTTGTTCTGGAGTTAACCATGGAAGTTAATAAAGATCCAGTCATTGTGATTAGTGGGAGAATGAATGTCTTATGATCTGAAAAGAACAGAAATTTGTTTACATATTGAGCCAATCGCTCTTGTTAAATGATTGTGTGTAGATAATAATAATAATAAAAAAATTAATCTATTTTTTAAACCCCTTTGAATATAAAATTAGAACTTAAAACCCATTTTGAATTTCTATTTTTATTTTCATATATAATCAACCTCAACATTTATTAGGATAAAAAAAAGTGGTATTATTTGAGCCCTCCAAAACCTTTCAAATGATTGAATCTTAATTAAATTTATTCTTATATCCATTTTCATTTTTGAAAAAAATTAAAACTAAAATATGAAAAGAATTTAAGTAGAAATTTAAATAACACTGTTCAACGGAAAGTTAAAATTGGTATATCAAATAATAAGAGCCTATTAACCCATTAGTTATTGAAGTTGGTCCATCAGACAAAACGAGTCCATTGGCCCATTAGCTTAAACCCGTTTGAGACCATCATTGGAGAGAAAGAAAGATAAAGGAGAGAGAAAGGAAAGACATTCCATCCAGTGTTTTAAAACTCAACCTAAGGTGAAACTCGACAAAGTGGCTGGGTCTTGGGTCAATCGGTTTAACTAATTTAACCAGTAGGTCAAATTAGTGTCCAAAGTTTGAAATCTAACAAAAATACCCCTAAAAATTCTGTAAGTCTATATAGGTTTAAAATCTTACAATAACACCCTAAACACCACCATCGGCATTGGCAAATAGAGCCTATTTTTGGTGATGACAACACTCCCCATCACCACAAAAACACTACCATCACCTCCTTACCAGAACTCATCTCACCGTTCCCCCGTTCACCCCCCTAATCGTCGATAACAATGGGCTTCTTCTAGCGACATAGTTATGCGATTTCTAGTCGATTCACTCATCGAAAATCATTGCCATTACCACCATTGCACTCACTGTCCATTCCTCTTAAAAAACCATAACATTCTAGCTTTCAATTATTCATGGATTGATGTCCTAATTTTTAGGGTTTTTAATTAGTAGGAAAATTTGTAACCCGACTTGGTGAAGGCCTCAGGTCCCGGTTGGGCTAGGTTTTAAAACACTGATTGGATCTTCCAGGAAAAAAACAAGAGTTGAAATGTGGAAAATCTAATGCAAATATTGGGTGATAGTGAAAAGTCAAATTCAATTTTAGGGTTCATTAGACCTTGGGGTTTTATTGAATACAATTCGCTCTCTGAGTTTTTCTAAATATTACAATTTTTCCCCATACCAATATTAGGGATAATAATAATTTCGTGTCTAAAGTTTGAGTTAAGTATTTTCTGTCTTATAGAATTTTTTAGTAATGTTTTGGTCTTTGTTAGTAACAATTTCTTCGTTGTCATTAGCAAGCCTTACCTTCGCTACCAAAATATTACTAAAAATTGCTATACGACTGAAGAGTTACTTTACCCAAACCTTCATGGCCCTCCCCTTTAGTAGTGGGAGATGCAACGAAACGGCAAGGAAATAGGGCGGAGGCAAGTGCTCTATTTCTTTACATTCTTGATTTTGAGAAAAAGCCCAAGTGAAGGCCCAGAATGTAAAACCCATTTCACTATCATTGCATTTGCATTCAATCAATTCTTGATTTAGTTTGTTGTTTTGATTGATCTTTGTTTTAAAAAAAAAAAAAAATCTCAATTTTTAGTATCTAATTTAACTCAATCCGACCCATTTTTTCAAACCCACATAGATAGATCAATGAATGAATTTGTGTGAATAGTTTGAGTAAAAGATTTAAGTTGCTCTCACCTAACCCTTATGATTTAGAGTTTTTAAAATTTTAGGAATTCAGGTAGAAGTAATTATATAATCAGTGTCTCAATCACATCCAATGTTCACTGGCCATTCTTCCGGGAAAAAAAAGATGAAAGTAGAAAAGGCAAGTCATCTTCTAGGAAAGAAGATAAAGTTGAAATGTTTAGAGATTAATAGAAAAACTCAATTGTATGATTTTCATTCATTAAGATGAACTTTATTCAAATTTCTCCATCTCTTCTGATTGCATTCCTACCGACTATTCTTCATTAGAAAAGAAAATAAATTCAGATTCTTTCATACCAAATATGATTGAAATTTTTTCTTATAGTGCAAAATTACTGTTAGGAATGAAGATTCGGATTTTAAAAAAGTAGGACTACATCAACAATTTTCGATTTTTTGAGGGGCAATATAGAAGGGTATTTTAGGAATTTTACAAATCAGTTAAATTTTCTTGGATAGTCTTGGGGAGGTCACTGTTTTAATTTGAAAACTTTTGGGTGTAAGGGGAGGGTGTATTATTTGATCATTATTTGTTACCTCAAAATTATGCATAAAAAATGTGAACCCTCATTGAGGAATTTCTTGTGTGTGAATTAATGAATCACACCAAATGCGAATCGTTTATCCGTTGCTTATTGGGGATGCAGTTTTAAGTCAAGTCAAAAAAGAAACAAGCCAAGGCATCTTCTGGGAAAAAAGATAAAGTAGAAAACTAGAAATGCTTTAAAATTTGACGGAAAGACTCAATTATGATAAATTGGTTTATAGATTTATTTTAGGATGGCTTTCTTTAACATGTAAACACAAATTAAACCCCTTTTTTTAAAGTTGGTAAGAGAATGATCTAATTGCTTAAATCAATTAGTTTCATGGTGGAGACATAAAGCCTAATCCTATTATCACACAATTCAAGTTCCGAAATACAAAATTTAGAAGAGAACTTTTTGAGATTAGTGTAAATCTTGTCTCCCAACTAAAATTTTACACTATTATATGGATAGAGGTTAAATGTATATGTTAGAATAACACACTCACAAACCACTGATTATAACCAAATAAGACACAACCACAGGAGATCAAGAACACCACAATTTTACCATGGTTCACCTTTCCAAGATTGGGAAGGCTACGTCCACGTTGAGCTCCGGAAACATCGAAGCCCACTGCACTATTAGAAAAATATTTTACAGATTACAGATGCAAGATCGAAAGATTCAATCAAACCCGAAATCACCCTATCTGGTAACTAATAGCCTTGGAAACTATACACTTGTAATCCCAGCCAACCGAGAGACAAACCCCTCTAACAGAATGACAAATCAATCACTCAACCAATTACACAGACCCAAGATTTCAGAATAAATGGTGAACCCTAGCAGAGCAAAAACCTAAACCTGTTTCAATCGAAAACTTCAGCCTTACTACTAAAGAGAGAAAGTTCACTTATATATCGTTGACCAAGATGGACTAAGCACAGCCGTTTGGATCTTCTCAAAACTGATGGTCCAGATTCATGCTTGAAACGACAGCGTGTTGGTTAAGTGACACGGCACCGTTTTGGTCTTCACACTTACAATCTCCACCTTGAAGACATAACACTCACTCTCTTACTGACTTCCCTTACTAGTGCAGTTTGCCTCAACTTATTCCCTCATAGCTCTGGAGATGCTTTGATTATTTCAGGAACAGCAAGTTCATGCAATGCTTGAACTTGCCTGGACTGACAATTTTGGTTCCCATATCTGTTGGATTCTGTTCAGTGGGAACTTTCTTTAACTCAATCTGTCCTTTGGTAATTAGGTCTCTGATGAAGTGAAATCTCACGTCCACATGTTACGTTCTTTCATGGTAGATGGGATTTTTACTTAACAGTATGGCACTTTGACTGTCTGAGAAGATAGTCACCTTCTTTGTCGATGCCAACAGATTCTGCCAATAATCCTTGCATCCATACGACCTCCTTGAAGCCATACGCTAATGCCACATACTCTCTTGATTGTTGCAGGGAAACTAAAGGTGTAGTGATTTCCAGGTGATGCGATTTCCTCCAAGGGTGAAGCAAGAGGCGTGGTTGACTTCCTACTATCCCCTGCACCCGCAAAGTCCGAATCCACAAACCCCACAAGATCAAGTGTAGTTGTCCTTTTACAATATTCTAGGCCTATACATGCAGTACAGTTTATATATCTGAGTACCCATTTCAATGCAGTCCAGTGATCACTTCCTGGATTTGACATGAACCTACTCAATAAAGAAATTGCAAAAGCTAAATCTCGTCTGGTGCTAATCATTGCATACATCACAGACCCTATCACATTTGAATAGGGGACAGTCTCCATTTTTATGGTTTCAACAGAGTTCTTTGGACATTGGGACTTAGACAGAATAAAGTAATTTGCAAGAGGCATTGTTACAGGCTTACACTCAGACATTCCATATTTGGTAACTAGCTTCTGTAGGTATGGTGTTTAATGAACCTTTAGGGTATTCCTGGTTCTGTCTCTGTTTATTATCATACCCAATATTTTCTTAGCAACTCCTAGGTCTTTCATATCAAATTCGAAGGCGAGTCTAGATTTTAGTTCGCTTATCTTTGATTTTGATTTACTAATCAGGAGCATATCATCAACATAAAGCAACAAGTAAATAGGCATGGCATCTTTCAAGGCAAAGTAAAAACAATTATCATACTTGCTCCTAGTGAATCCTAGGTTAAGTATAAATGTATCAAACCTTTTATACCACTGTCTGGGTGACTGTTTAAGTCCATACAAGCACTTATGCAGTCTGCATACATGGTCAGGTCTATGGCATTCTACAAAACCAGTTGGTTGGGCCATGTAAATTTGTTCTTCTAAATCCCCATGAAGGAATGCTGTTTTCACATCAAGATGCTCTAACTCTAGGTCTTGGTGAGCTACTACAGACAGCATCATTCTAATGGTTTTATATTTGACAACGGGAGAGAAGACTTCATTAAAGTCTGTGCCCTCTCTTTGGGTGAACCCTTTGGCCACAAATCTAGCTTTGTATCTAGGTGGTTCATTCATATCTACACCCTCTTTAATCTTATACAACCATTTACACTGTATAATTTTCTGGTGTTTAGGTTTAGGGACTAGGGACCAAGTCCCATTTACCTATAGAGAGTTCATTTCCTCTGTCATTGCTTGCCACCATTTATGCTTGTCCTTTGAGGTGATTGCTTCTAAGTATGATTCTGGTTCTGTCCTCAAAATTTCAGTTCCTGCCATTAGGGCAGTATAGACCAGTTCTGCAAATGAGTATCTTGCAGGTGGCCTTATGTCTCTTACAGGTCCCTGTCCCACCCTTGC
Source organism: Pistacia atlantica (assembly GCA_026229545.1). Classification (NCBI taxonomy): domain Eukaryota; kingdom Viridiplantae; phylum Streptophyta; class Magnoliopsida; order Sapindales; family Anacardiaceae; genus Pistacia; species Pistacia atlantica. The sequence goes on from CM047901.1 coordinate 2,451,849, forward strand.
CGTTGGTAATCCTCAGCAGATCATCCCTGCAAAGGGTCTTGGGCCTCTTCTGTTTCCTCTTCATTTTGGTCAGGTTCATCAGGTGTAAGTCCTTCTTCTGGTGCAGGATACTCTTCAGTGTGGGCATTCTCTGGTTGCCTGATGGTTGCCTCCACCTCAATTGGTGTAGTGCTTGGTTGTGTTTCCTTGTTACTTGGAGATCCTGCATCAACATTAGCAAACTTGCAAGGGAAATCCCCTTTATTAAAAATCACATCTCTGCTAATAATAATCTTAACCCCTGGTGTAGTCTTATCCCACAATCTGTAACCTTTAGTGCCCTTCTGGTATCCTAAAAATAGACACTTTATGGACCTAGGCTCTAATTTCCCATCACTGGTATGTACATAAGCAGCACATCCAAACACCCTTAGATGGCTGAGGTTTACTACTCTTCCTGACCACTTTGACTCAGGACAGTTGAATCCTATGGAGCTATTAGGGCTTCTGTTTATTAAGTAGGCAGCAGTGGTCAAAGCTTCTCCCCAAAAAGTTTTTGGGAGACCTGAGGTGAACAAGAGACACCTTACTTTTTCTAATAAGGTTCGGTTCATTCTCTCAACAACCCCATTTTGCTGAGAGGTTTTCCTAACTGTTCTATGCCTTAATATACCTTGATCCCTACAGTAATTGTCAAACTCCATATTGCAGAATTCCAGACCATTGTCTGTCCTTAAAGCCTTCACTTTCCTGTCAATTTGGTTTTCCACTAGTGTCTTCCAGGTTTTGAACTTGGACAGAGCCTCATCTTTAGACTTCAGTAGGGTATACCCTCCCAAACTTTTCGTAGAAGTCATCAACAATGGAAAAGAAATAGGAATTCCCCCCATGAGATCTAATTCTTTCAGGCCCCCAAAGGTTAGCATGCAGATAATCTAAGGAGTTTTGGGATAGGTGTATACCTTTGGTGAAACTACCTCTATGCTGTTTTCCCAAAACACAAGTTTCACAGGAATCTAGGGTTGTAATTTTATCTCTACCAAATGACCCCTGTTGTCTAAGAATACTCATACCCTTTTCACTCATGTGACCTAACCTCAAATGCCACTTATTAGTATCATTCAGATTTATAGAGACCAAGGCATTGTTCCCATTCTCAAAGTAATAATTGCCACACAGAATGTATAGCCAATTCTTCTTCAACCCCCTTAGAACAATGTGGTTATTCTTAGACACATTTATACAACCCCTTTCAGCCTTATAGCTACATCCTGACTCATCTAGGGTACCTAAGGATATTAGGTTCCTCTTAAGTTCAGGAATGTACCTAACCCTTGATAACACAATGATTTTTCCATCATCTAGTCTTAGGGTAATGTTACCTAATCCTAACACTCTGCAAGTGTTATTGTTACCCATATAGACAGTTTCATATTCACCACCCCTAAAATCCTGAAACCACTCTCTATTAGGGCTCATATGGAAGGAGCATCCCTCGTGGGAACGATATCCTACCCATCACTCTATTACTTGAGCGACTAGTGCACTTGCTAGTTTTGCATGTTGTAGTAAACACGCATCAAGTTTTTGTCTCCTTTCTTGTTAGCCCCTTTTCCTTTCTTTTTAGCCTTAGACCAATTGTTTCTTGGCATGCCATTAGAGAAACTACCTATATCAGTTTTACCTTTTACAAACAGATTGTTGCCACTTCTTTTCTGAACCTTTAATTCCAATTCCCTAGCTTTTAGTCCTGATACTATGAGATCTACACTAGGGACCGTGCCAGAATACTGTAAAGCGTTCTTAACAACTTGATAGTCTTCGGTCAGGGAGTTTAGCAGGATCATTGCTAAACTTGTTTCACCTAATTCTTGGTCAGTACCCTTTAGGACTATGGTCATTTTCAAGAATTCATCAATATTATCCTCTATTGATTTACTACTGTCCATTCTATATGAAAAAAGTGCACCCTTAAAAAAAGCAAGATTTGGTGCAGATTGTAAAGCATACAGAGTTTCGAGTTTACCCCAGAGTGCGATTGGCGCCTCCAATCCGTCCACTTTCCTCAGCACATTGTCTGCCAGGTTCATCACGATCAAGTTGTACGCCTTCTCGTCTATTTCTGGCTTTCTTTTTAACTTGTATGCTGACCACTTTTCAGCATCCTTTTCTAGTGCAATCCCTACTTTATTGTGTGAAAGTAGGGCCTTCATTTTCTTCTTCCAAGAACTAAAGTCAATTTTTCCGTTGTACTGTGCAATTTCCATGCGGGTGGAACTAGTAGTGCTCATAGTCAGAAATCAGTGTTGATTCTAGGTTATTACTAGTTTGGAGAAATACTAAAGACTCCTTAGAACCCTAGGACTTGAAAATTTTTAAAACCCCTAATTTCTGTGAAACCCTAGAAATTAATTTTCTCAAAAACGGATCTCAAGACTCGCTCTAGGCTCTAAGGCAAACCGCTCTAATACCACTGTTAGAATAACACACTCACAAACCACTGATTATAACCAAATAAGACACAACCACAAGAGATCAAGAACACCACAATTTTACCGTGGTTCACCTTTCCAAGATTGGGAAGGCTACGTCCACGTTGAGCTCCGGAAACGTCGAAGCCCACTGCACTATTAGAAAAGTATTTTACAGATTATAGACGCAAGATTGAAACATTCAATTAAACCCGAAATCACCCTATCTGGTAACTAATAGCCCTGGAAACTATACACTTGTAATCCCAGCCAACCGAGAGACAAACCCCTCTAACAGAATGACAAATCAATCACTCAACCAGTTACACAGACCCAAGATTTCAGAACAAATGGTTAACCCTAGCAGAGCAAAAACCTAAACCTGTTTCAATCGAAAACTTCAGCCTTACTACTAAAGAGAGAAAGTTCACTTATATATCGTTGACCAAGATGGACTTAGCACAACCGTTGGATCTTCTCAAAACTGATGGTCCAGATTCATGCTTGAAACGACAACGTGTTGGTTAAGTGACACGGCACCGTTTTGGTCTTCACACTTACAGTATAGTTCATTAATTCTCCTCATAATAACCTGACCAACAACAAAGGATTCTATTGAATGATTGAACAAAGCTAGAGACATGCCAAAATGTTCTTAAAAGAAATTGAATCAAGTTTTATAAAATGATAGACTTAAGGACAAAAGGAGAATGAAGGAGCTAGTTTATTATTATTATTATTATTATTATTATTTTTTATAATCTAGAAACCCCTTGAACTTTTTTTGGCAAACCATTTTGGAACTGGAACCTCTGTTGAGTGCCACAATTTTTGAAAAATGGAAAACAATGGTCTTTGGCCATGTGGGTGCTGATATTTGAAAAAAATAGAAACAATGCTCATTAGCCATGTGTAGGTGCCTATGAGAAGAGTCAAATTTCAAGTATTTTGGGAACAGAACACGGGTTTGACTTATCTAAACTGGGTGTTGTTTGATAATTGTCAAACGTGTGAGGGCCTGTGGTGAAATTGTATGCAAACGGTGTAGTTTTAACTACACCGCTTCAGCTTAAACGTGATTGTAAACCTCAACTCACT